>VBSM01000662.1:10129440-10151468 GCA_008086735.1 Cheirogaleus medius
TCCCAGAGTGCTAGGATTACAGGCGTGAGCCACCGCACCTGGCCTTATTTTTAAATTTTCTGTAGAGATGAAGTCTCCCTATGTTGTCCAGCTGGTCTCGAACTCCTGGCCTCAAGCAAGCCTCTTGCCTCAGCCTCCCAGAGTGCACCACTGCACCCCACCCTAAATTATTAATAGTTTTTTCATGGAAACTTCTAATCATTTCTGGAAGTGGAAGCAGATGTCTTAAGAACGTTTATCAGGTAAAAATTAGTTCTTGAAGAGGATTTCCTGTGTCTGTGCGTCACTATTTATTTCCATTCTGTGTGGAAACAAGATTGGAAGGAGCTCACAAGTCCTCCCTGTGCTTTGCTGCTTTAGGGGTGGGTAAGATGAAACATGGAGAGGAAACAATGTAGCATTTGATCACCCTCTACGTTTTAGTACTTCTTTCAAGGTCAGTAATACAATTCCTCCTTCCTTGGCCTGCCTCTAGTCTCACTAGGAACTTCTATGAGCAGGTAATTCAGCAGGTCCTTGTCCATTGCCTCATATCCTGGGCTGTTCTGTTCTTTTCTTTGGACTCAAGAGTAAGACCTTGGCAGGGAACAAATAGCAGGGCCCAGCTCCTGCTGTGGTTACTGAGTAACTCAAAGCTTAACCCTTCCATGGAAATCTGGCAAAATATCTAGCACAAAAAAACAAGGAGTATGCAACTCCTTTGGGTCCCACTTTACCAGGCAAACATGACATTTTAATTAAGGTAAAATTAGAAAGTTTATAAAAATAAATCCTACATTATCATTTGGCAGCTTTTAGCTGAGACTCAAAGCATCTCATTGGAATTTATCCAAATACTCATAGCTCAGTTTTGGCTTCAGGGAAACCAAATCAAAACAGCAAATATTTATTGAACATGTCCAGTGCACACAGCACTGGGCCTTGAATGTACCAGGTACTCAATAAACATTTGTGTTTGAAGAAATCCAGGTCCAGAGTAGTTTTGCTAACTTATTAAGCAGGAAATACAGTACTTTAAATTCCTCTCAAATGGAAAACTAAGATTAACAAGTAAAGTAAAAATGCTTATCTGGAGGAATTGACACCTTATATGAAAATAAACACCAAGCAAGGGTATTCTTGGGAGGTTGAGCAAGAGAGAGTTGCATGGGGTTAATGCTCGTTTGCTTGTACATTAGTTCAGGAAATTGTAAGTGGTGAAAGAGAAATAGAGAAAAGACAGAGCACCGAGGCAGAGGTAGTAGGAGAATGTTCCCTGGAAAGATAGAAAATGGTTCAGATAGATCAAGAAGCAACAGGAAGAAACTCATGGTAAAGCTAGGCCAAGAGTGTTTTGGTATGTCCAGATCAGTTGTGTGACTGGTGCCTCTTTACCCATGTCTTCAAAGGGCTGCTCTAGCAAAATTTGAACCAAGTTCACTTGAAGGGTGAGGTGGAAATGAGTTTGCATTATAATCCCAAAAAAACGCAATCTTGAATGTTGAAATCCCTAAAGATCAAAATCCCTAATATCTAAAATACTGAAAATCACAATCACAGGATATAGTTGTATCATGTTAGGTGGAACTATTACCTTGTTATTGTCTGTATTTGGAAATTAAGTGTGGTTTAAGGATTAAGTATGGGTGTCAAGTTGACAAGGGGTGGACTTAATTTTAGGTGTCAACTTGATTGGACTAAGGAATACCCAGAAACCTAATAAAGCATTATTTTGGGTGTGTCTGTGAGGGTGTTTCCAGAGGAGATTAGTGTGTGAGTCTGAATGGAATAGGGGAAGAAGATCTGCACTCAAGTCTGGCGGGCACCATCCAACCAGCCAGGTGCACAGAAAAAACACAGGAGGCAAACTGGTCTCTCTCTTAGAGCTGGGACAGACTTTTCTTCTGCTTCCTTGGACATCACAACTACAGCCTCACTGGCCTTTGGACTCCAAGACTTAAAGCAATAGCTCCCTGGGTGCTGAGGCTGCCTTGGACCGAGTTACACCATCAGTTTTCCTAGTTCTAAACATAAAAAACGGCCAGGCGCAGTGGCTCACGCCTGTAATTCTAGCACTCTGGGAGGCCGAGGCGGGAGGATTGCTCAAGCTCAGGAGTTTGAGACCAGCCTGACCAAGAGTGAGACCCCGTCTCTACTAAAAGTAGAAATAAATTAATTGGCCAACTAAAAATATATAAAAAAAATTAGTCGGGCATGGTGGCACATGCCTGTAGTCCCAGCTACTCGGGAGGCTGAGGCAGAAGGATCATTTGAGGCCAGGAGTTTGAGGTTGCTGTGAGCTAGGCTGATGCCACGGCACTCTACCCCGGCCACAGAGTGAGATTCTGTCTCAAAAAAAAACCACAAAAAACAAACAAAAAAATAAACATAAAAAATGTTTAAGCTTCCTCAATAAATGAAGAGACGTCCTTTTTGTACATCTGCAATCGTGAAAGATAAAATTTATTGGTGTCTTAGCTCTTTGGGCAACTGCATATGCAGTGGTGACCCATTGTGGTTTTGATTGATCTCATCCGAGTTTCCCTCCTAGTATGTCAGACTGGGCGCAGTTACCAACCACAGTGATGGGCACTTACATCTTCAGCTTTTTGACTTATTTATGAATACAGTTCGTCTGTTTGTAACTGTTATACCCGGGTGACTGCCATTAGTATACCTGAGTGTTTATGCTTGCAAAAATGTTATCATTGCTTATTTTACTGTGGAAATTGGTTTATGAAATATTGTCATGTTTTCATGTTTCTCAAATAACCTCTTTTAAAAACGTAAATGCCCTTTAAAGAACTCTTAAAATTATATTTTCCAGAATTGTATTTTTGGGATTTTGATCTTTAAGGATTTCAACATTTGGGATGAGGGCAGCCAGGATTGTCTTTTGAGATTACAATTGGCTCCCAAAAGGCACAAATCTGGTCCCTTAATTTCCCTGCTTGCCATACTTCTTTGCATTCCCTTTACCTTCAGAATGAAATCAAACATTTTAGCATGGTCTACAGGTCTCCATGATCTGGATCTTCCTCATCTCAAGCTACCAACTCATTCCTTCTACTCTAGCTTCAATAACCTACCTCCAGTTTCCACAACTTAACACTCTTTCTTCCCTCAGAGAATTCATTCTGTTTTCTCTGATTAGGAGTCTCAAGTCTTCAATACCCCTCCTCATCCTCTCCCATGACTGTTCAAGTCTCATCTTTAAGGCAACTTCCTCTGGGAAGCCTGCAGCCAGGCAAGGTTAAGTCTTCCTTGTATATAGTCTTACAGCTCCTTGCTCTTCTCTTTTGAGGACAACTGTGGTTGAATAATTCTTTGTTAATTCTGTTTAGTGTTTTGCCATTGATTTTTAACTATCTTAAAACTGTGTACATGTCAAGTTCTGTAATTAGAGCTTGAGGATAAAGACAGTATTTTTTAACTCCTTGTCCCCTAGAGGGTTGTGCATATAGGGAGTACTCAATAAATTATTATACTTTAGTAAGTACTGTTAGTGGGTGGTCAGTGAGTAGTCAGCAAATTTACCTTTTATATATTAGGTGTTCCAAAAAAGGGGTGGAAGTCATTTACTGAATGAGTCACCTTGTTGGAAGGCAAAGGGATTTACTATTATAATCGATTACTGAAGATTAGCTGGTTATTGGGATTGAAGCACTAATGCATACAAAAACATTCGTATTAGTCTTTGTGAGTTTCAGTCTAAAGGGTGAGAAAAAGTACCCTATTGTCTGTGAGCAGGGTAGAATTAGGTAAGCAGTAAAGACGGCAGGTCTGGTTTTGGAATTCCCACTCTAGATTTTATAATCATTCAGAGATGGCTGCAGCAGTTACCATCTCTCATACCCTCTGACATTTCTTTACTGTGGCTCCTTCCCTTGAGGACAGATATGATACAAATGGACATCTTAATTGCTCAAAATAGTTATTATTTTAAAGGAAATTCTAGCCATTGTCAGTTATGCATCTTTAAAAAATATGGATTTTTTTCTTATATAACCATGTTGTTATTTTCACCCTAAACAAAAATAGCATTCCTTGGAATTATTATCTAATACCCAATACTTAATCAAATTTCTGTAGTCGTATAAAAAATGTCTTTTATATTTGTTTTTGTTGAAATCAGGATCTAAACAAAGCCCACATGTTGCACTTGATTTTTGTATTTCTTAAATTTCTTTTAATTTAGAATAATCCCCTCCCCTTTTGCCTTCTTCATGCCATTGAGCTATTGGTTTCTTAGAGACAATAAACTTACATTTATCCACTAAATGCCAGGAATGATTACTGGGTAGGGATATCAGGACAATGAGAAGTCAGTAAGAATGGAAAGATACAGCCATGAAGTCTCATTGAATATTGATACTAGTATCTCAGAACCACTATCTTCACTCCTAATGTGCAATCACTGTATAAAAAATTGAAGAAATTTGGACTATAGTCTATTTAAGTTTAGATTAATTCCAATGATGACTACACAAAACTGGCAACTACTACATGCAAATTAGCCACTTCATTTTTCACCTAAAGAAACCCCTCCATTAAAAAGGAGTAAGAATAAGGTTAGAATAAGATGGCACAGACTCATTTACAAAAAAAGACTACACATTCCTCATTAAATTATCATTTAATATAAATGCTGACAGAAAGCAGATAAAGACCTTATAGACACTTTCATATATTTACAATCCAAAAGGTGAATCACCTCCTTCTACATGTTAAAATAAATCCTTTTATCTGCAACTCATGGGAGCCTTAAACACTAATTAGGAGCAACATGAGGCTGAGTCAGTTTCCAAGGTAATAAAGAAAGGAAACAGCATTTTAACAAAATGTGGCATCTCTGATATAAACAACATGCACACAAATAACATAAAATTGAAAAAGATGGCCCTAATCCTCTCAAAAATCTGCAACAAGTAGAATATGTAATTATTCAGATCCAGAGTTCTGTTGCCCTAAGCATCTTCTTATTATTCTTTCTTTTTCCACCTCACTTACTTTGAAGGCTGCTTAAAAACTGAAAATATTAAACAGATTAAAAATGACAGAAAAATGGTCCATTTCAAAAAGGGTTCTTCCTCCTATTCCAAAAGAATTTTCAGGAGATAAAGTCTTCAAATCAGATTTCACAGTTTGTCAGATCCTAAGGAATTATTCACAGCTTGTGAAATTTTAACCCATTATCTATATTTTCTTTACTTTTTTTAAAAGTTGAAATCACATGGAAAGCAAAATATCACAAAATTCAGCAATTTAAAAATTAGATGTTAACTTTAAGGCTGAATATATTTTATCTCCAAACAGGTAAGTAGAGACAGGCAAGAAAGAATAGGGAGCTGAGGCAATTAAAAAGAACAGAAATGCAAGAAAACGTTTTTAAAAATGGTATTTTGTCTAGCACTGATTTATAAGAACAGGAGATATAAATTCTCACTATCCAAAACTATAAGTGATTTCATAAAGTCACTTATAACCTGACTCAAAACTCATGGGCTCCTTTATTAACCTAGATTATTTTTGTCTTGTTAAATATACCTCTGCAGGGCACAATCACATACAATCAATACGATTGGTAAATTACACAAGCTCTATCCCAAGCAAATATGCATCAATGTTAAAAAGTTATTAAAAAAAAATAAAATCCACCCAAAAAGGTGATAATGACTGCAGAATGTCTCGGGGAGACTGGTATGAGCCTAAAGACCAAATTGACCAGTCAGGAAAAAAGGGTAGCAGGGGTACCAAGGGGAAGAAACCACACACACGAAGAGGAATCTCACAACTGGAAAATGTTTAAGTGTGTGAAAGGTTTTGTTCATTACCATAACGCACTTTTTCCATTGCTCTTGTTCCAAAAAGTCATAGATTCATCATAAGATAATGAAGACCATGGACCAATGAATAAAATTTTTTTCAAGTTCCCTTCATTCCCAGGAGGTGGAAGAAGAGAAAGAATGAAAGGGGAAAAGTGCGAAAATTCAGGCAACAATACATTTGGAAAAAATAACTCTCAGGACAGTGTCTTAGTTGAATAGAGGATATAAAAATGGTAAGCAAAAGCATTAAATGCCTTTAAGTCAGGGGGATATTTTTGGGGTATTTTGGGTATTATTGTGGGAATGGCAACCAATCAATGTAGAGAGATTACACTAATAAATGGCCATTTAGAAAAATCAGGAAACCAATTATCCACCTAATAGTTTGTTTCCATCCTTTTCTCGACCCTTTCATACACTCACTGGGGTGGGGACCACCTGACAGTTTCCAGTTATAAGATGACTCTGAGTGTACAACCTAAAACGGATGCCAAAGACTTGTGAGCTCTGTCTGCTCAGAGTTAAAAACAAAAACAAAAACCAAGCAGAAACAGTGAGACCTCAATATAAGAAAACAAGTCCCCTTATCTAGTATATAATATACATTAGGATAACAAACTCCACAGGATTTTATTTTTCTGAATACTCGTTTTTGGACATAATATTGTCTTGAGGTTTAAGTTCTCCCCCTTGGGTTATTATGCCTTCTTTTCCTGTGAAAATAAAGGTTGTTACTCTAAGGATGTTTTGCTCAAGGATAAAGTTTAGGGGAAATTCAGTGTTTGGCTGAAAACCCAGAGGCTCTGAAAACAAGGATTCCAGTGGTGAGGTAAGTCGCTTTACAACAACAGGCTTTCAAAGGGCTCTTTACCCACTTGTTCAGTGCAGTATTGAAACATATTTATTACTAAAAAGTGTTACTTATTCCTGGTGGTAGCAGTTTCTTACTCTTTATCAACATTATAGCTAGTATTACTTATCAATTAGACTCTATTACCTCAAAAACCCGAATCTTAAGTTGTATTTGCTATAATTAATAGTAACTTTTGACAAAAAACAGCTTTCTTTTTGAAGTGGCTCATAAAAACTGAATTGAGAAATTTTAAAAATATTTACTACAATCTACCTACACTCCCAATAAGTTATTTCAGCAGGAAAATTTCATAAGGCTGAGCTGAAGCAACAAATAAATATAAAAAATTATAGCTGTCCAAGGTAGAAAGGTATGAATGTGGATCAGCAAAATGGGCACTCAGCTAAAATGATGACAGTAGTAGATCGCTTGCTTGTTCAATCCCTAATAATGAAAGTAAAATTTGCTTTAGTTTAGTAGTTCTAATTTTTTTAAAAAAAGATAAGCAGATTTTTCAGAAAGAGATCACCTTGCAACACTGTAACCATGTATCACCAACTAAAAATTTAACACACTTGGACTCTTTTTAGGGTGAAAATCTAAACACTGCAGTTAATTTCCAGGCAGGTTATGAATTTCTCCTAAACAGTAATTGGGCCATTGTCTTTAATTAAATATAAATCATTACAGGTGCTTTTTACACATAGATTTTATATATGAAATATTTACTCAATTCGTTAAGATGAGCAAAAAGAAAGTGGAAAAATGATGGTGAGACTGCCACCCACCACCATTTGTATATAAGTAACAGCAACTAAATAAATACTTCTTTAGTGAAAAGAATCTATTTTTCTCTGAAACTTAACATAATCTGAACATGTATTATACCACCATTAATTATTTCTCACCAGTCACATGCTCAAGAATTCCTTTTATCCAGACTCATGACTTGATCATGGTGATAGTAGATTGTCCTTTAGGCACAAGGGGAAAAAAACCCCATAAAAACACAGAAGATGTTATCATAACAAGATAATCTCAAAAAAAGTGGGGGGTAAGGGAACAGATGTTTGTTTATACACAGTATTATAAAAGATGACATTCACTGGTTTAGAGAAAACTGATGAATTTTCATTACTTTTACATTTTATAAGGCTAGCTAACTTTAACAGTTAACTTTAGATAAATCTACTTTACACAGTACAATCAACTCACAAATACTAAAAGATTCACAATCAAAATGAATACGACTTCCCCCAAAACCAAAACAGAGTAAAGCACAAGTCTTTGGCTCTCCTTTAAAGAAAACAGCAGGTTACCATTCTTAACCAGACCTTTGTTTGCCTACCAGTAGGGCAAATACCACATTTGTGCATCACTGAGTAATAACACCATTAGAAAAGGCAACTTCACAGAAGTTATTGGCTAAGCGAATTCATTTGAATGCTCTGTTTTGAGGCAGCAAACTGTCACTGTTGCAGATTGGGGAGGGCAGTGGGTAAGTCAAGGAGAAATTGCAGGATGAAAAAGGGCCAGGAAAAAAAAAAAAAGACATTCACAGAAAAACTAAGGATTAAACTTTGTGCTCGAAATCTGAAGTCCTCTGGAAAGTCTGATGGAGTTATATACTCAAAGTAGCAAATGAGAACCTTATCAATTTTCTGTCTTTTAGGCAAAAGAATAGATATATGGGAAAGAATAGGAGAAGGGAAGGGAAATAAGATGGGAGAAGGGAATCACCTACATCAATGCTGTACCAAACAAATATTTATACATTCTGATTAGATGAATATTTGTAGGTGGCATTAGGAATAGTATCTTATCCTTTGAATAATATTACTAGAAACCTACGCTATAACTAATTGTTCTTTTAATTAGAAAAGTAATAAGGAATGGATCTTTGGTCACTTCATAGCTATTAGACTTATCTTGCGACAATATAAATTAGGCAAAAGAATTATATGTAAAACAGGAAACTGAATCTAGATGCCTTAGTCTCAGTTCTTCTACCTTTTTCTACAGACCTCTTGAAAAAAGAATAAGTCAAAGTACTTTTATATTCTTCACTATAATAAAATCCTGGTTTTGTTATTTAAATAAGAGTAAACACAATGCTTATTACTCCCATACCATAACCCTTTCAAAATTGTTCACGTTCATCTGAGATATCTAATTGTTTTTTTTCTTTTCTGTTTTACTTTTTTTATTTTTTTTTTTAGCCAAATGTTCCTTATCCACTGCTTTTGAGGTATCTAATTCTTGCTTTTGAATTCGGTGAAAAGCAAATAAAATCATCTTCAGAAGAAAGTAATATTTTAATAAGTAGAAAGCATAAAAACTGTATTTCCTATCTGATTGGTTTCATCTCTTAACTGTCTCTAAAAAACAAATAAAACTAAAAAGCCAGAGAAAAATCACTACCTTTCAGATTTTGATTGGGGAAAAAAAAAAGCAATTAAAGAGTCAAGTAGTTATGCCCAAATAGGACATTTACTCTTACAGGCTCATCATATCACAGACAAAAGGAAAAAAAACAAACAAAAACAAAAACCCAAAGTTTAGGGGTTTTGGTGAATTCTTAAACCTACTGCTGAGCACTAGGAAAGCTGCAAGAATTTCCACTAAGTAAGGCAGAATGACCAATTAAAAATAGACAATGGGACAATATACCATTCTTCTGCTTTTCTACCCAACCAGGTTACCTCTACAGTGTGGGCCCTTGGAGGAGTACAACTAAAATTGAGGCTACAATTTATGGGATTTTTTTCCCCAAAAGAAAATACATACAAAGAGAAAGATACTATTTTATATCAAGTCTACATAGTGGCTTTTCTGGTTTTGTTCAGAATAGGAATACTATATAAATTAATCCCTGCTCCTGCTTCCCTCACAAAATCAAAATGGTACAAGCAAGAACAAGTGTATTCAAAGGTAGAATAAGAATAACAGAAATTGAGTTATTACGAGTTTCAAAAGATACCCAAAATGAAACTTTACTTTTATTCTAAATGTTAACAAAATCAATACCCATGAATTTTCTTCCAATACCAGCATCATTTGGAGTTCTAAAGTGAACCAACTGCTTCTAAAATTTAGGAATTATCTGACATGTTCAAAGGAGATCTGCCCAAATCTGCCTACAGAAGGTTGGAGACTAGTAATATTGTGTTTTATTGTTATGCAGAGAAATGAAAAATCTTGGGACTCTGCCAGACATACTAAAGTTTCTTTCCTTCTCCCAATAAACATAAGCATTTAAAGTGTAAATGTAGGAGGGTTTTAAGGAAAAGTCAAAAAAGTAAACAAAAACAATTTAAAAAAAACAAAAAAGCAAAAGTATATTTTTTTAAAAAAGGAAAATGTATATATCAATTGAAAAAATGTTTCACACCTTCATTCAGTGCTTCTACCTCCCAATCAGTCATTTCATCGCAACAGCTGCGCTCATGCGAAAAAATCCTTAAAACATACCCAATATATATACAGATATAGCTATGTATATATGTATATATATAATATATATATAAATTTTTATTTAAATAAAAAAGAAAGCTCGAATCCCAAGCCAATATGTGTATATCAAATCCTTGACCAGCCAGGTCTGTAGGGCATAATCAAATTCAATGTGAAATAGTATATAAACACGGTGCCTTGACTGGGCAAATTAAATAATTGCTACTCAAAAGAGTGTTCTGTTTGGACTCTCCTACTGGTAGGCAATGGCAGGACTGTATTACCCTCCCCACCCCCACCCCATTTGTTTCAGTTAACAGTATGATGGACATAGAGCTTAGACTGAGGTTGTTATGGCCTCAGCAGGAGTTAAGGGTTAAGAAAATAAGAAACAAGAAAAATATAAACTCTTGTTTTTACCCAACCAAAGCAATGCAGTAACTTATTACATAACCAGTGCTTTCTGATTTAGTAGTATAATCCAGAAAGGGAAATTGAAAAAAATCTAGCAAAGAGGGATGGAGAGGGCAACTATATAAAACAATCCCCATTAAACATGTTTTATAGGACCTTAGTTAGGCATAGACATGTGGCATCAGAATATGTGCAGCAGAATTAAATAATATAAAAGTCTTCCTCTTTTCAAAATTTTCATGAATTAACATTTTCAATATTGGAAAGCCAAGTCTATAGAAACTGGTGTCAAGGTATCCGGGCAGCAACAAGTAATTAATTCATAAACTATCCTTAAGACTCAAGCAGGTCATGTTTGCCTAATTTCTTTGAAACCAGGGGCTCTAGTATATAGACATTTCATTTTATACTTTCGGGTTTTGAGAGTAAAATAAAAACATCCATTCAAATAATGTTGCTCTATTCACTGTATATTCAAATCAAATGTTGCAGTTTTAAAATATGGTTGACTGTTCTGGTTTCTGAGCATTCTGTGTTTTCAGCAAAAGTTTAATTTGGAAAGCACAGCTCCAAACTTACAACCATGAGTTGAACGCAAGTAATACACCAACCGTGTATTTTCAGCACTAATTAATAAACTACAGTTCATTCTTAATCTCCCTTTAAAATCTAATTAAACAACTAAACAGTGAAATTGGCTCTCTCATGACATTAAAAGAATGCAAAGGATCTTTAATATGGAAATGGGGACTTCAAAAATTGGTAATTATCTCTCTGAGAAGTTGAAAATAAGAAATAAAATCCTCCTAAATAAAAAAAATTTTCAATGTCATAAGAAAAACATCTATCCATGAAGCTAGTGATCCAGAAAAAAAAAAAATTCCAAATAACTCCAGGAAAAGCTGGTTTGCTGCACATTTTCTAATAACTCAGTCTATTACTGTCTATTTGTTTCTCAAGCACCAAAGAATTCTCTTTTTGTCTGTTTTAAGTTTATGGGGTGGTAAGAGTTGGACAGGATTGGGGGTAAGGAATTATACACTGGGTATGTAATAATACCAAAATACAAAGAGAAACCTACTTCATTAAGATCATACAATTAATCAAACAGAGTGTATATATAATATCTTCTTTTTTTTTTAAAGCCCTGGATCCAAGGCGTCCAAAGTTATTAAAATAAAGTTCATTCACAGAACAAAAACAAATTTAATCTGAATTGCTTGCAGATACTGCTAATTTTCTTTTTCTTTAAATTAAAAATATGCATTAATGTGAACTATGTGCAGGGTTTGTTTTTAGTAGTGGTGTTTGTGCACATTGCCTCTGGTGCATTTCCTGGATTTCTCTGACCATTCTTAGAGAAAAAGTTTAGAAGTTATCCATTCTCCTACCCCTATGCCCTACGAATTGATTAGGAGCAGAAGATAAAAGTACAACTCCTCATATTAGGGAGCAGAACTGGGAGTAACTCCTGATTTCTGGGAGTCACTGTTATCTCCTCCTCCCTCGGGATCCTCTGATAGGTTCAGAGAGCTGGTCTTGTTTGATAGGAGGCTGATATTCTCTTGTGTCAAGGCTGATCCATTCGGTACATCACTGTTAACATTAAAAAAAAAGTAGTTGGAATTTTAATAAAAGAGAGAAAATGATTTATTAGCAGAATAAAATCAACAAGGACCTATCATTTAGTATTATGGAAAAATGTACGAACGGCTTCCAAATTTTAATTTACAGCTCCTCATCTGTGTTTTAGCACAGGGTATGCAAAGTAAAGGTAGCCAGTTGTCTATCCCAAGTAGCTGAGACTTACAGGCATCCACCACCAAAACTAGCTAATTAGCTCATTTTTTTTTTTTTTTTTTTTTTTTTTACAGATGGGGTCTTGCTATGTTGCCCAGGCTGGTCATCTCTAACTCCGGGCCTCAAGTGATCATTCTGTCTCAGGCTCCCAAAGTGCCGGAATTACAAGCATGAGCCACTGTGCCTGGCTTGCTGGTTGCTTATTTTTATAAATAAAGTTTTACTGGAATATAGCCTGCTCATTTGTTTAACATATTGTCTACTGCTGCTTTCACACCATAGGTCAGAACTGAGAGTCACAACAAAGACATACCTTAAAATATTTTCTATCTGGACTTTAAGGAAAAGTACTGACTCCTAATTTAGCAGGTTTACTAGTATAAGAAATAATTTTGAGCCCAGGATAATGCATGCATTTAAAATAGCCAAAACCCAAGGCTGAAAGCAATAGGCATTAGAAATTTTTATTATACATCATCAGGAAGGCAACTCAGGTCTCTGCATTCAAAAGACTCAAAATATTCTCAGAAAATAATTAAAGATGTGCAAATAAGGATTTAATTATAATATCATTTATTGCAGGGTTGTTCATGGTAGTTGACATGTACTCTTCCACACCTGTAGAAGAATATGGGATAGACCTAACTAAAAACTAGGGTGGTGGGTTTGTAAAAATCAGCAAGAGGCTAAATGCCTATACCCTTTAAAAAGACTGAAAAGATATAGATCAAAATGTTAACAATGATTATCTTTGGGTATTGAAATTGCAGGTGATCTTTAAATTGTCCTTTTCTAAAATTTTCAATTTCCCACAGCTTATTTTTTATAACATATTTAAGACAAAGCGGGGGTGCTTTTATTTTCTGTTTGTTTTTTTTAAATTTTAGATTTTTTTTTACATTGAGCATATATTTCTTTCATGATTTCAAGATATAAGGCTATATTTAAAACAAACTATGAAACAAGGGGTAGAAGCAAATGTAACCAGAAAATTTCATTTGTTAGGTATTAACAGATAATTCAACCTTGATCTGTTCTGATAAGTTTTATAACTCCTAGATTTATGCAAAAATATTTTCTCAATGTACATAAAACAATGATATTTTAAAAATCAAATCACACTTATAAGGGTACTTCTGGTATGATCAGATAATATAATTATTCCTCTTTTAAGTATAGTTCCATAATACTATGAAAATGTCCTTTTCTTTACCTGAATGTCAATGTAAGGTCCTCAGCTGGAACTTTGTTTTGTGGTTCTGGTTGTCCATTCTCTGCTTGCTTACTAGTATTCAATTTGCTTTTCACGTCCAGAGAACACTGGTTCTCCTTTGAAAGAGAAGGAAATAAAACCAGTTATCTATTTAATGGTGCTAATGGGAAAGCAAATACAGATAATACAAACAAACTGGCAGACTAACAGAAAAATACACAAAAATGTAACAGAGTACAACCCACTTGCTCACTAACCAAGCTTAAGAATAAGGGGAAGAATGCCTAAAGCTAACATGGAAAAATCTCACAGGAAAAAAGTGACTTAAGGGAAACAAAACCAAACCCAAAACACCAATGACTTAGAAAAAGCAAGCTGAAGTACAATAAGCGGAAAAACTACACACCCTATTTATTTGCTTAGAAAAGGTATAAAAACTAAGCAACAAAAAAGCCATATATCAAGCAACCCAAGGGAAAGGTTTAATCACTTAAGATTAAAAATTCAAAATGGGCCCAGCGAGGTGGCTCATGCCTGTAATCCTAGCACTCTGGGAGCTGAGGCAGGAGGTATCACTTGAGCCCAGGAGTCTAAGGTTGCAATGAGCTATGATGACACCACTGCGTTCTAGCTAGGATGACAGAATGAGATTTTGTCTCCAAAAAAAAAATATTTTTTTTTTACTGAAATGAATGTTTGTGCACTATGAAGCAAATCCCAAGTATATTCATGGATATAGTTCCATAAGAAAGATTGTGCAGACAGTGTATCACTCATAACACAAAATAGGTCATCAATAACTTAAAGGCTACAAAAACCAGAATGTTATTTGGTAAATACATCTTTACATAACAACGATGGTATTGCAAAATAGTAAACACCATCCCATTTGCTTCCCTAATCAGTATGATAAATAGAATTTAAGAACTTCCATTAACTACCCTGTTTTCCCTAGAAGTTAATGAAGAATCCTAAGAACACACCCAACCCAAATGGCAATGAGGAGAGGAAAGATAAATACTGAGGTAGCTCATCTTCATGAGAATTACTCTAAATGTTAATCACTCGTCAGTGACTTGGAGTGATGACTCTACAAGCCCTAGATAATTTTAGAACTCTAGAGCCATGCATTCTGTAACACAGCCACATGAAAGATTTCACCTTCCCCGTCTTTTCCCACTGTAACACTCACCATGCTCAGTTCCCGGGTTCTCTTCCCGATTTCCCTTTCCACTTGGTGCAGTTCCAAGCTCAACTGCTCACTTGAGATCATTCCAGGCCATTTTGGAGGTGGTGGTGGGGGCTGTGGCTGGCCTGCCAGGGTGTTTGCCTCCCTCTGCAACACCAGCCTGTTACTAACGGCCTAGTGCATAAAGCCAAGCACATACACAACTCAACAGACTTCACACCATGTCTAGAATAACCAGGCCAAATTCTAAAACACAGCCTCAAGTAGCTTATCACCCAGGTATGTGCAATAAAAATAATGCAACTGTAAGGCACCATCTGTTTCTCTGAGTACCATTTAAATAAAAAAAGCAAAACATAGGGGGTTTAAATTTAGTGAACAGTAATTTCATCTTAGGTATAAATTGCTCTTTTTATTTTCTTATTTGAAGGTGAAGTCTATTATAAGTGTGCATCTTTCCTCCTCTTTTTTTATTGTTAATTTTCTCTGAAGTAATTCCTGTAATTTATTTCAATGAAACCTCAGCAGTGGCAGGGGCTTTTAACTATAGTGAGTTAAGTATGTGGCAAGCTTCCAAATAATACTGATATTCTTTTTTGATAGAAACTTTAAGACAAAAAGCCATGAATTTGAGGACAAAGGGTAATGCCTTACAGGGTTGAAGGTCTAAATCTTAAAAAAGTTAATGAAATAAAGATTAACATAAGCAAGCATAGCATTCAGTTTTTAGGGTAGGAATCAAGACATGTTGAACCAATTTAAATAAAGCAATGGTAAAAGTAGACAAAATATAAAAATTATATAGATTTTTAAAAATTTCTAAACCTAATTGCTTACATAGGAGCACAAGCCACATGTGTTCTAGAAACAATCTTCTACTGGTCTAATAAGAAAGTCTAAGATAAAATTAGTTATGATTTTTTCCCCCAAAGCAATGCCTTACTTATTATTAAAGATTATGGTAGGAAGATAAAGATTAATGTTCTAACAGTACCATTTCTTCCTCCAGAAAGGAGCAATGTATTTACCACTAAATGTCTTTAGTTTTCCATATGCAAAGAATATGTTCCAATGTAAAGAATGATATAAACAAACCTTGTCTTCCTATATGACAGTAAAGGGATTTTCAAAGTTCCTTAATTATGTTTTCTAAAACTTATATCCTTCAATCAAAAGAGGTAGACAATACCACCTGCCTAACCTATCTATCAGAGACAATGAAAGGTCTTACTATTATGCTTATTACACAGGGACTTTTTTTTAAAGTCAAAGTTCAAAGTTTCTACTTTTCAAAGATTCATAAAAGCTAAGGATTAAAGGAAATAAAAGAAATTTTTTAAAAAATCCTAGAGCTAAAAGCATTTGTTGACCTTAAACTTAAATGTGCCATATGGGAATGTAAGCTCTTACTGGGAAACTTTATATAATCTGTTTTTTATTCTCAGGTAGGAGAAATTCTAAGTTTCCTATTGTCCCAGAACTGAACCCAGTACTGAATTCTTTGAAGAATGGACACCAATACTAACTCCTAAGAAACAGACCTTAAAGTTTTGTGTTCACAGTATCTCAAAAGTTCCTCTGTTTAAAATCTCTGAGAACCCTTAAAAAATAGGAATAAAAAAGTATCTATAGGCTGGTACCTCTAGTCCACGTAGCTGGGTCTGCTGACTAATTTGGTGGTTCAGTTGCTGCAATTCCAGTCGTAGCTGTTCTCGCTCAGCAGATGGAAGGGGTTTTCCATGACTGGCCACTTCAGACATGGATATTCTCTCCCTTTGGTGAGAAAGAAAGCAGAGAATACATTTTGAAGTTTTATTGTGTTAAAATATTACCGACCAGAAAAACAAAATAAGAAAATCTGAATCATTTTAAAGGTTTTTACATGTTTGTACAAGTGAAAAGAATGACCCATACCTCTCACTGAAGTGTCCCTGAGAAGGTATGCTTTGATGAGGTGAATATGGAGAACCTCCCCAGCCACCGTGGGTTCCATATGGACTATAATCTGTAAGAGAACGATTTATTGTGGTATGAGGTAATTCATAGGTTTGATTATTCTTTTAAGGTACTCATAATAGAAGGCATAGGCATATTATGCACACAGCAGTCTGAAAGATTATTATCTACCAAAATTGTAATAGTGTGCTGATATTTGTTATTTTTTCCACTGAACTTTCTTCAGTCTTTGTATTTTTTTCTTCTGTTTGAATTTTTTTATAATAAGAATTTTTAATAACAGCAATCAAGCTATTTGGAAAAAAAAGAACCTGGGCAATCTTTATATGCAGACATTTAATTTTAGTTTAGACACCTAGTCTTAAATGGATAATTCCATGGAAAGTTTGAAAATTGCTTCCTTGGAAGATTATTGAAAGCACTGATAGTAAATGGGGAGTAGGGTAATCCTAGTAGTTATGAATAAGAACCCCCTATATCAGCTTACCTCTGAGATTCTTACCTGAAATGTTAACAGATTTTGTGGGAGCTCCCTGAGGTGCCATAGCCTGAATTGGGCCAGCACCCTGATATATTGTTTTGGAAGTTCGAGAGATGGCACCAAACCGAGACACTGTTGGTCGGTCTCCAAATGGGATGAGGTCATCATCACTGGTTTCTACTGCTCTTCTCTGAAGATCCAATCTCTGGTCTCTCATTCCTTTACTCTCCACATTCTAATAAAAAAGCAAAATGAGAAATCCACCCCACACTCTGATCTCTAACATAATCTCTTCTAGCTCTGTAATAAGGTTAAGCAAGAATATAATGTTCTTATTGGTAAGACTAAAATCATTAATTGCCTTTGTTTGTTATATAAAACATTGTTTTTAAAACATCTGACCACTTACCACAGTAAGAAATAAATTTTATATCATGACCCATTGCATATAAAATATATATTTATTGCTCTATGTATTACACATGTTATATATGTATGTGTATGTGTGTGTGTATATATATATAAATAAATAAAATGTTATATAAGTATATATAGAGACCCCTGGGTAATTTATGTACACGTTAATGTTTGAGAAGCAGCAGGTTATTAGACTTTTGGAGAGTCTATTTGGAGAGACTCTCAATCTCTATTTGGAGAGATTTTTCAATTACTTCTAGATTGGATTGCAAACTTTTTTATTCTTTACTGACTTAAGAAAATGAGTTTTATCTTGCTAATACTTATGTTACTTCTAACTCATCTCATTCCAGCAAGAGGCTTACTATGACCTAAAAATGAAGTTACCTCACATTAAGCCAAAAGTAAAGGCTTATTTTACCTTTTCCTCCTTTATAACCCTCTCTTATTTTTTTGGCCGGCATCTAATCATATTTATGCTATAGATATCACTTCACTCATAGTGGTATCAGCATCCAAGTCTTCTATTACCAAATACTGGTATTAACCAGTTTGACAAGTATTTATCTATGAAAACCTATATAATAACCTAGGAAATCTTTTTTAGAGTTAATAAGGGCAAACAGGTTAAGAGTAATAGTCAAAGCATACCTTTAAACCCAGCAATACCACTTCTAAGCATAACTTTCGTGTGTGTGCACAAGGAGACATACACAATAATGTTCACTGGGCACTGTACATAATAATGAAAGATCAAAACTAGCCTAAATGTCCATCAACGTGAAAATGAGTAAAATTTTATAGATTATCTATGTATTTATATATACTTATTGTATGATATCAGTTATCATATAATATCTAATAAAAACAGTTAAAATGAACCTGAACTATAGGTATAAATAGGGACACATATCGAAAACAATGCTGAGTGAAAATGCAAGTTGAAGTATATACTTATATAAAGTCTATAAACATATAAAATAACATTCTGGTATAAAATTATCCAGGAAAATGCTAACTACTAAACTCAGGATAAAGGATACTGACAGGGAAGGAAAGAAGAAGAAAAATGAGATTAGAGAGGTATATCACAGGGGGATTTAACCATTTCTGGAAAGTTTTATTTCTTTAAAAAATAAAAAAGGAATTAAAATAAAATATTGACATATTTCAAACTCAGTTATTAGATACACTGGTGTTACATTATCTTTCATTAAAAAACAAAATAACCAACGTATAATAAACTGTAGTATTTTACAGTTTACTTGAAGCTAAGCAGCTATAATTCTGACTCAACTACTACTCTTGTTCACTAGATTCAACCTTATTGTTTAAATATCAGAGTTGTGAAAAAGAATTTTAATTTATTTGTTGAAGAAATCCAAGATCTTAATTACATAAAATAATCTGGGTCCTAAACAATTATTAGGAAATTGCTACCTACACAGAAAAGTAATAAATGCTCTTTGTCTAGATAAGTATTAAAAGATTTTTATTTATACCTGAACAAAACAAAAAACTATATAGTTTAAATATAATTCAATTCAGAGTATAGAATATGGTCTGAAACTCTTAAGCAAAGCTCATTTGTGCCTAAATTGTTATGGGTGAAAATTTATTTGGTTTATCTTAATTTATATTAATTATTGCTTAGCTATCACACATACCATCATTTCCACACTCCCTGCTGCCACATCTTTTGGTTTTGCATCTTTGGTTCCAATGTAGGAGCCGATGGTGTCACATGACCAGGGAGAGTACTGGCTATAATCATTTCCTTTGTATTTCCCAGCTACCTTCAAGTCTTCATCCAAAAACTGTTACAAATGAGGGGAAAAAAAAAGAAGATACAAAAATAGGAAAAGAGTCCATGAGTAACAAGACAGAGAAAGCAGGGAATCTCTTAGAATACCATGCTAAAGCAACATAATGATGGTTATTTGACTTTTAAGTGTCACGATAGAAGATTTTTATAGACTGAAAAATATAAAATAAGTGAAGAATGGTATTTAGCCTTCATACTTTGTTAGCAGAAGGTCAAAAAGAAGTATCTCAGTGAACTTTCAAGGAATCAAGCTAGCATTTTTTTTTTCTTTTCTTTTTTAACAGTCTTACTGGAAAAGCTAGGATTTTAGAGTTTTGCTCATCCTTTTCTTCATTAGATGAAGTCAAAATTTAATCAAATACGTACCAGGTGATAGTTTTGCTAGACTCTCCTCCATGTTTCTGTCAGTAAGATCCAGGTAAATAAGAACATTAAAAAACAATATTTTTCTTTCTTTCTTCTTCTTTTCTTTTTTTTAAGAGCCGGTGACTTGCTCTATTGCCCAGGCTGGAGTGCAGTGGTGAGATCATGGCTCTCTGTAACCTTGAACTCCTGGGCTTAAGCAATCCTCCCACTTCAGCCTCCTAACTAGCTAGGACTATAGGCAAGCACTGCTATGCTTGGCTAATTTTTAAATTTTTTGTAGACATGGGGTCTTGCTATGTTTCTCAGGCTGGTCTCAAACTCCTGGCCTCAAGTGATCCTCCCACCTTGGCCTCCCAAATTGCTGGGATTATAGTCATGAGCCACCATTCCTGGCCTAAAAATAATTTTCAATGATCTATACAGTACATTATGATGTGACTTTTTACTGAAATCTCTTTAATGACAATAATTCATATCTTGAATAAATTCTGGTCCTTATTTTGATTCAATGGGGCAAAAATAATAAGATGCCTAATTTTATTTTCTTAAGATAAACTCCCCAATTATCTATTAACAGAATAGCTATTTTAAGTATTTTTACTAAAACTGCAACATTCACATTTATGTAATGTTTTACATTTTCAAAGTGCTTTCAGGTACACTGTCTCATAAACTCCTCAGGTTCACAATAGACAACATAGGTGATATGACCAAGGCTCTAACAGTATAGGGCAGTGCTAGAACTAAACCTTAATGTTGCTTTCACATTAAACAATTCAATGTTGCTTATCACACTATATATATATATGTATATATATTCATATTGATGCCTAGGGGCAACTGGCACATTTAAGTGGCTCTATGCCTCCCGCTATAGTAAAATGATCCTTTTTTGGGGTATCATTATTGGCCTTCTGTATTGACAGAGAGTCTGTTGCTCACCAATATCGCTCATTTTCAACCACACTTCTGTTTCTATTGTTTTAACCTCTTCCCTTTTCTTTGTCCTACCACTATTTAAATATTTTACTTCCTTTTTTATTTCTCCTCTACTTAAAACTTTAGGTAGAACAGCTAGCTTTTAAGACACATGACCTACTAAAAGAATGTACCTTTTTTTATCCCTGACTGTAATATATTATACAGCTGTTAAAAAAGTATGAGATAAATTTATATACTGACATGGAAAAGACATCCAGGATAATAGGTTAAGTAAAAACAAAAAAATGCAAAACACAGACACAAAATCTTAAGATGTATTACACTAAATGATCCTATTAAAAGATAATGATGAGGCCAGGCATGGAGGCTCACAACAGGAATACCAGCACTTTGGGAGGCCAAGGCAGGAGTATCACATCGCTTGAGCCCAGGAGTTTGTAACCAGCTGGGGCAACACCATGAGATCCCATCTCTACAAAAAATTTAAAAATTTTAAAAACTAGCTGGGAGCGGTTGCATTTACCTGTAGTCCCAGCTACTTGGGAGACTGAGGTGGGAAGATCTCTTGAGTCCAGGAATTGGAGGTAGCAGTGAGCTAGGAAGGTACCACTGCACTCCAGCCTGGGTGACAGAATGAGACAGTCTCTTAAAAAAAAAAAAAAGAGAGAGAGAGATTCAGCAATCCCACTACTAGGTATTTATCCAAAGGAAAGGAAATCAGTGTACTGAAGTGGTATTTGCACCCCTATGTTTACTGCAGCACTTTTGACAATAGCCAAGATACGGAATCATTCTAAATGTCCATCAAGAGATGAATGGATAAAGAAAATGTGGTATATCTACATCATGGAATATTATTCAGCCATAAAAAATAATGAAATCCTACCACTTGTAGCAATATGGATAAGGCTGAAGGACATTATGTTAAGTAAAATGAGTCAGGTACAGAAAGATCAACACCACATGTTCTCACTCACATGTGGGAGCTAAAAAAAGATGGACTTACAGAAGTTGAGAAGAACTGTGGACATTAGAGGTTGGGAAGGAAATTAGGGGAGAGGGACGATAGGAGGAGCTTGGTTAACAGAAAAAAATTATAGCTAGATAGGGGGAATAAGTTCTACTGTTCTATAGCACTGTAGGGTGAACACAGTCAATAATTTGCTGTACATTTTCTAAAAGCTAGAACAGGCCGGGTGCGGTGGCTCATGCCTGTAATCCTACCACTCTGGGAGGCCGAGGCAGGAGGATCGCTCAGGGTCAGGAGTTCAAAACCAGCCTGAGCAAGAGCGAGACCTCATCTCTACTAAAA
>VBSM01000662.1:10152108-10177172 GCA_008086735.1 Cheirogaleus medius
AAAAAAAAAAAAAAAGACTGATAAATTCCTAGCAAGACTGACAAAGAAAAAAAATTACTAATATCAGAAATGGAAAAATTAGCATCATTTTAGACCATATAGACATTAAAAAGATAGTAAGACAACACTCATTCATAACTATTAACACTGTCTTATAAAAATACAAAGAAGATGACTCTCCAATTTATGGTTTATTGCCCTGTGGTACCATCAACCAGTTCTCCTTTTTGAAGCAATCTATATCATTGTCTTTGTTTTTGTTCTGACTTTCACCACCTATCACCTGTCTTTCCTATTCTTCAAACCAACTTTACTATCCTGTTGGTTTCCTCATTATTGAGTTAAATAAGTATTTGACATGTCTCATTTATTCAAAAAAATTGCAAAACCAGGAATAGAGGGAAGCTTCATTAATCTGATAACCTTCAGCAATCATCATAATGGCGAACTAATAAAAGCTCCATCTACTCAAAGATCAGAAATGAGTCAGGAATATCTGCTATCACCACTTTTATTCAGCATTATACTGGAGTGCAACAAGATGAGAAAAAAATGAAAAGGGGAAAAAAGTTATTATACAGAGGACATGATTGTGTGCACAGAAAATCCAAAAGAATCCACTAACAAATATTAGAATTAATAAGGAAATTTAGCAAGCCTGCTGAATAGAAGGGTCGATACATGAAAATCTATTTAACTTCTCTATATTAGTAACAAAGAAAATGAAATTTCAAAAAGGATTCTATTTAAAATAGTTTCAAAGAACATCGGCTACCTAGGAATATATTTAATTTATAGTGAGAAAGATGCTCAAGTAAGTATTAAGTATGAAAAAGATCCAAATAAATACAGGGGTATATCATGTTCATGGAGACTTATTAGAAAGATGTCATTTGTTACCATATTGATCTAAAGCAACATTGTCCAATACAAATACATGACTCTAAAATTTCTAGTAGCCACATTAAAAAAAAGGAAACAGGTGAAACTAATTTTAATATTATCTTTTTTTTTTGGTGAGACAGAGTCTTGTTCTGTTGCCCAGGCTAGGGTGCTGTGGTGTCAGCCTAGCTCACAGCAATCTCAAACTCCTGGGCTCAAGCGATCCTCCTGCCTCAGCCTCCCGTGGAGCTGGGAGTAGAGGCACACGACACCATACTGGCTAATTTTTTCTATTTTTAGCAGAGACAGGGTCTCACTCTTGCTCAGACTGGTCTCGAACTCCTGACCTCAAGCGATCCTCCCACCTTGGCCTCCCAGAATGGTAGGATTACAGGCATGAGCCACTGTGCCCAGCCAATAATACATTTTATTTAACTTGACATATCCAAGATGTTAAAAATATCAATGATATATTTTACTTTTTTGGTACTAAATCTTCAGATCCAGTGTATTATCTTACTCTTTTTATTTTTTAACTTTTTATTATTTTTTACTTCAGAATATTACGGGGGAACAAACATTTTGGTTACATGAATTACTTTTGTACAATGAGTCAAAGTTATAAGTGTGTCCTTCACCCAGATAGTGTACATTGTACTCGTTAGGTATGAATTTACCCATCCCTCTTCCCCGCTCCCACCTGCTTTATTTCCATTTAATTTTACCACTTTATGTACATATGGAGTGTTGATCATTTAGTTCCAATTTAATAATGAGTACATGTGGTGTTTGTTTTTCCATTCTTATGAGATCCAGTGTGTATCTTACAATTATAGAACATCTGAATTTGAACTAGCCACATTTTACACACTCAATAGCCACATGTGGCTAATGACTATCATATTGAACAGTATAGTTCTGGAGATTCAACATAATCCTAATCCAAAATTGCAGAAGATGTTTCTGTGGATATCAATATGCTGATTTTTAAAGAACAATACTGGAAAACATACACCACCACATAACAAGACTTCTGATAAAACTACACTAAGAAAATGTGATACTGGTGCAAGGATAGAAATAGAGCAATGGAACAGAATAGAGTCCAGAAACACATATGGTCACTTTATTATGCGAAACGCTACTGCAGGGCACTGGGGAAAGGAAACTCATTTCATTATATGGTGCTTGGTCAATGAGATATCCTTATGAGAAAAAAAAAAAAAAAAAGATTTTGACTCTCAACACATTATATACAAAAATCAATTCTAGATGGATTACAGATCTTAATATGAAATAAAATAATAAGCCTCTTAGAAGAAAACATAGGAAAATATCTTCATAACCTTAGGAATAGGCAAAGATTACTCAAACAGGACACACACACACACAAAATGATAAAGGAAAAATTGATAAACAAGACTAAAATTGATGTGCTTACTTCCTCTTGATGGAAGGCAGGAGGCAATGTTGGTGAAGGTGCAAAAGGAGGTGGAGAGATAACCTTTCTTTCCTCTAGCTGGGCCATTATTTCCTTTCGCCGGCGATGTAGTTCATCTAGACTAGGATGGGGCTGGGGAGGAGGAGGAAGCCGGCTATAAGGAGGCTCCTGAAAATGGAAAGATTAGTTATAATTGAAAAAGAATTTCAGAACATACTAATTCATTTAGCATATATTTTAAATAAGAAGCAGTATGCATATACATCTTAACAACTGGAAATACCAAGACTTTAACAGAACAAAGCAAAACTAACAAAACCCCCCAAAACTCTCAAGATCTCCCAAAGAGCTAAATTTAGGTTTCTTTTACTTTGCCATAACTTCCAAGTAGATCTAGAATTAACAAAACCATCTAAAATTCATAAGCTAAGAATGGTTAGTAGGGGGGAGGTGGAATTTTTTCCCCCCATTAATATATATATATATATTTTTGAGACAGAGTCTTACTCTGTTGCCCGGGCTAGAGCGCCATGGCGTCAGCCTAGCTCACAGCAACCTCAAACTCCTGGGCTTAAGGGATCCTTCTGCCTCAGCCTCCTGAGTAGATGGGACTACAGGCATGCACCACCATGCCCCGCTAATTTTTTCTATATATTTTTAGTTGTCCAGCTAATTTCTTTCTATCTTTAGCAGAGACAAAGTCTAGCCACTGCTTAGGCTGGTCTGGAATTCCTGAGCTCAAACGACCCACCCGCCTCGGCCTCCCAGAGTGCTAGGATTACAGGTATGAGCCACTGCACCTGGCCCCCCATTAATAATTTTTAAAAATAATAACCAACCTAGGCACAGTGGCATGCACCTGTAATCCAAGCTATTCAAGAGGCTGATGTGGGAGGATCGCTTGAACCCAGCCTGGACAACATAGCAAGATCTTGACTTCCAACAAAACAAAACAAAACAAAAAATCTAGCCAAATTATGATAAGATTAGAAAGAAGCAGCATTCTTCCACCCCCCGCCCCAATGTCTGTATATAGTTCTTTTTTTTTTTTTGAGGCAGAGTCTCACTCTGTCGCCCCAGCTAGAGTGCTGTGGCACCTGCCTAGCTCACAGCAACCTCAAACTCCTCAAGCCATCCTCCTGCCTCAGCCTCCTGAGTAGCTGGGACTACAGGCATGTGCCACCAAGCCCGGCTAATTTTTTCTATTTTTGGTAGAGACGGGGTCTCGCTCTTGCTCAGGCTGTTCTCGAACTCCTGAGCTCAAACAATCCACCTGCCTCGGCCTCCCAGAGTGCTAGGATTATAGGCATGAGCCACTGCGCCCAGCCAGAGGCAGCATTCTTATAAAAAAAGAATTGATCATAGGGTTATTGTCGTGGCAATAAAAGTAGGGAATCACTGCAAGCAATAATCAAATTAAGTCTATGTCACAAGAAAAAAAATCACAGCATACTCTGAGGTATGAAGGTCTGATCTGAGTTGGATGAGGAGCCACTGGATAGTAACCCTCTATCTGTTGGAATCTTTCTCTGGATTCTGGTACATAGGATGGTACTGCTGCAGGTGGAATCTCAATGGGTATAGGACTTTCTCGAAATATCTCTTCTCTCGTGTAAGATTGAGCAGGGTATACTCGTCGGCCATCATAGTGAGGTGGGTACATAGGTGGGTACTGTTGTGGCTGTGTGCCATACTGAGAGTTTACTACACGATCTTGGAGGTAGGGTGGATAATGATCCAAGTACGGAGGACCAGGGTCAGGAGCAGATGGTGGTGGTCGGACAAAGCGGGACACACATTGTGGTGGTGGAGTATAGTACATACCTGCACAATACAAAAGAGGAACCAAAAGCAACAATGAGCCAATCTATTTCTCTATATGACTTTTCCTTTTAAAGTACTGAAACACTGAAGTATTATTAATCCACTTATTTCTTTAGAAGTTTTCCCTCTACTTACATAATCAGGTTAGCTCTTCGAAAAATAACAAACAAAACTTCTCCTTAAAAGTCACTGATGTCTTCAAAATAGTGTTGCATGAAAAAAAAGGTCACTGAAAAAACTAATCTACTTATAATCTACAACAACAGACTGGCTCTCACTATTTGATCCTCTTCTGGTGTGTCTCAAGGCAATGCAGACACTGGCAAACAAAAAACTACATTTCATAGACATCCTTGAAGTTCAGGTTCCACAAATCAATCACTTAAATGAGTTTTGAATGTGAAGCTGAAAAGAAATGTAGCACATACAAGGTCACTTTGCTGGTGCAGATCTAAAGCTACTGCTTGCCTCTAGAGTTCTTGAGCCAACAGTTGTAGCAATACCTTCTCCATTTCCAGACTTTTGCCCCAAGTGATGTGATTCTGGAACCAGCAGTTAGGACAGAAGTTTTCTACTGTGTTTTCATTTTAACAGGTTCTCTTGGGAGCTAGTTCTGCAGCATTGTTTGCTTCTCTAGCACTTCCATCAATATCGTAGGCACCTAACTCTTGCACTTCTTTCTGCTTTAATATAGCTAGAATTTCTGTTATCTACAATTGAACTGATTGATAAACAGTGTATTTAAAGTTACATACTGGCCACTTCAATAAAAATAGATGGATTTTTCCTGTAATGGATAGTCGAAAGGAAGATACAAATCAAGTTTTATCATATTCTGCATGTAACGGTAATATCGTATCAATTAAAAACTATTGTTTTGAATGTAGAGAAGACAACATTTCTGATTCAAAATTAAATGACAGCCTTGGGAAAAGGAAATGGAGAGAACCTTTAATCTCTCATTTTAAAAATAACAGCACTATATTGCCTCTGACAGAGAGATCCAACACTTCAGTTTTAAAATCATTCAGTGTTTACTTTACATATGAATTGCGTAAGTGAAACTTTATCTGCTTTCCTTCATTCTTTATACCTGGCATTATCATTAAATCTAACTAATTTTTCAAATTTGTCCATTTTCTAATTCTCCTTTCCTACCACATTAATTCAAGCCTCAATACCCACACCTGGATTAACAGCCTCCTAGCTTCTTGATTCTAGACTCTCATCTTTGCAATCCATTCATAAATCTTTCTATTTCCAATACCTCTAATTTGGGGCATTTCTTGCATGAAGTCTTCGATTCCTCAAGTTCTCAATGATCTACCTTGAGTCTTTCAGTCAATTTCTACCGAGCCAATATTAAACACCAAAACTGATCAATTTTTAACAAACACATTCATACATACCACACACATGCATACATATGTATAGTTTTTTATTCTTTACCATTATTGATTCTATATGTTAAAATCTCTAAAGGTATATATGCTGCATTTTTTCATATATGTTATAGGGCCCAGAAAATAATATTTATAATTAAAAGGAATAAAAATGTACTGTGTTTAGTTTACAATTACCAGAATATTAATTCTTTTTTCATGTTTGAAGAAAATTTTGGTGAGAATATATATACTACCTTACTCAGTAAATTTCCATTTTCTACTTGGGTGACTTGTTATTTCCATAAATATATGAACATACTATATTACTTTTAGTAGATAAGGCAGTTTGATATTTACTGCATTAATTCATATTATTCAGCTGACCACAAAAATCTGTTTTTCCAAAGTATTAAAAAATGCATTTACCTATCTTATAAAGGCCCCTGTGTAAATAATTACTCTTATCTGAATAGCTGTCATAACTTTTATGAGCAACATAAATGAAAGATCATTACCCTGTTGATAAGGTGCTGGTTCGAATGGTGGAGCAGCTCCTCGAGGATCCTGATAATAAACATCTGCCTGCTGTGCTGGATATAACTGAGAACCCCGTGGGACCATCTGAAGTGGTTTGGTGACAGGCATAGCAGGCAGATCTGTTGGTCCCCTTGGAGGTACAGGATGTGGATTCACAGGTAAGGCAGAAATACTCTTAGGGACAGATTCTAGCCTAAGGGAATACGATTATGCACGTCAAGTTTAAGGTGTCTAAAATACTTCCGACATACATAAATTGTAACAAGTAAAAAAGATTGCCACAGTTTGGGAAACTGGTTTATTCTAATAGACATCCCGTCTCTAAAATTTGCAAATTTTTATCTTATTTTATCCATGCTGTTTTTTAAAAGCCACTACTATGGGAAATAAAACAAAATCAAAGCTAAAAGAAATCAGTTCGTTTTTGCTTTTTAAAAACCAAAAGATTAATTATTCCTTCTTCCTTTTACTTTATGTTTATAGACAAGAAATTTTAAGTAAGAGTTAGGAAAAATGACATACAGGTCAGGAGGAGATCCAGGAGCACTACTACTTAGATGATCTATCTTTCCTGGTTTCAGATTGGAATCATAGCTGGGGTCCGTCCCTCGTGGAATAAGCTGTGTTACTGTATTCCCTGCTGATACAATTCCATTTGGCAGAGCAGGAGGTTTTCTGCTAGGCAGATCCACTGCACCTTCATCTGGAAGGATAGCTGTTGAAGGCAGGCCCACCTCATTAAGTTGACCCAAAGAGGCACTCAGGGGTCTTCTGGGAACCAGACGCTTGTTCATCTTACGAAATCTATAGAAAAAGTAAAGACACAAACCGAAAACCAAATATGAAAGCAAAACCAAGAATTAAAATGTATGTAAGATCATTATTTTCTAGAAAATCTCTCTCTCAAAACATTGGCTCTAATCAACTTGAGAACTCACTTTGTGTGTATATTTTCTATAAAATCTCAAGCAGCAAGACATACTGTGTAAGTACAAAATTCCTCATAAAAATGTGTAATAGCTGTAACATTATAAATTATACTATAAATATTTTTACTATAATGTACCTTTGTTGAATTTTCTATTTCTAAAACTTACTAGAGGAGCTAGTAGAAAAATCTTTAGAAAACAGTTTCTGAAATATTTTACTTTAGCTTTCCCTCAAATGCTTTGGGATATAGTGTGCCCTATGTTAAAATTCAGGAATAAAACAAAAACAAAGCCACTGTGCATTATGAAAAATTTACCATGAACTTGATTAAAAAATTTAAATAATTAAAAATAGTGTCTCTTATTATAATTGATAACTGCTTCAGAGCTGTTGATGTTATGTGTATCCATACAGAACAAATTATTTTAAAAGTTAATGGAAATAATACATAATAACAACCTAAATTTAAACAGATGCTGTGGGGTAAAAGGCACATAGATTCTAAAATCTAACCAAAGGAAAAAAATTTAAGCCACCAGACTCCAGGATCCTTGTTCCTCAACAATAAAAGCAAATCCATTTACAACTGCTAGTGCATTTTTAACAATTTCAAAATAAACCTCCATAAGAGTAATGCTATTTTTCCAAGTTTCCCATATTTAAATTTCTGGGGGTGAGAGGAAGACTATCCTTCAGAGGTAACCATTGTTAAGAGTTTGGTATATCACACACAGATTTTTCCCTCTATATATTAGCTTAATATTCATATTCATATGCGTATAAGATTGCTATTTACAGAAATAAGGTCATATATTACTGCTGAGTAATTTTTTCCCTCATTTAATAATCCTGGATATTCCTTTTTGTCAGTTCATTTTAGGTTATTTCATTCTACATTTTTGCTATTAAAACAATGTTGTAATGGATAATTATGTACTTGTACCCTTCTGTAAGTAATCAGAAACAGAATCACTAGGTCAAAGGGTGGGCAAAGTAGAAATATTTATAATGCCATACTGCTCTCTAAAGTTATTATAACTCTTACTAATAATGAATGAAAATGTCTTTCAATACTTCAACAGACATTGGGTAGTATCAGTCTTTGTTATTTGGTAATCCAAAAATATTAGGTTGCTTTAAGTTGCATTTATTTAACAATTAGTGAGTTGAACATCATTTTCACATGTTTACTGACCATTGGTATTTCCTCTGTGAATTGTCTATTTACATTTCTGATCCATAAATCTACTGGTTTCTTTCTTTCTTGAATATTTGTAAGAGCTCATTTTATATTAGGAGTATCAGCCCTCTGTACGTCATTTCCCCACCAATAGTTTTTTTTTTCTTTTTGGTAAACTGTGGTGTTTGTACCATATCTTAGTATTTATTTTTTATGTAATCAAATTTATCAACCTTTTCCTTTATGGATACTGGGTTGTTATTCTTAAAATTCTTTCCTTCTTTAAGATTAACAACTGAAAAACAAAACAAAAAACCTTTTAGTACTCCATGGTTTCCTTCCTAAATATTTAAATCTCTGATATATCCAGGGTTCAATTTGGCATAAAAATTAAGGTAAGAATCTGACTCTATTTTTCAAATATATAGCAGTTATTTCACCATCATTCTTTTTTGCCATTGATAGGAAATGCCACCTTTCACAAACATGCTAAGTTCCTATATGTATCTCAAACTTTTTATAGATTCTCGATTGCACTTCATTGATCTATTCCTATATAATACCATTGTCTTTATATTCACTTCAGTTCATGATATAGGTTAAAAGTTATTAGTTCAGTCCCTGTCAAAGACTTCTTTTTCAGAATTTTCCTGGCTATTTTTACATATTTATTCTTTTCAAATGAATAATTTTGTTAGGCCCTTAATAATCACCATGTTGAGATTTAAATTGGGATTTCACAGAATTTATTGTTTAACTGAAGAGAAAATAAAGCTTTTATAATGCCAAGCCTTATCCAAGAACACAGTATATTTATTCAATTCTTCTCTTATGTTCCTCAGTAGCTTATTAATTCAATTATAGGTCCTGAGTATTTCTTACAAATTTACCCTATGGTATTTATCTTTTTTCTTGTTGTTAATCTAAAAAGGATCTTTAATTTTAGCTTATGTTTTAATTGGTTATGTTTCCCTTTTTAGTTTATATGAATGCAATTCATTTTTGTAATTTTTTAAAACTTGCCACCTTTTTACTAAATTCTCACCTCTTTTGTTTCTAGCACTTCTCGAGTTTTTCACATAACTTTACAGCTATTTTATTCTGTTTTTTACATATATTAGCCTAATAGTAGTAGAAAGTTTTACTATTAATTACTAGTAGAAAAATACTAGAAAATTTTGCCTTATTCTTAACTTTAATGAGATTGAATCAAATATTTCACTAATTAAGCATCATACTACCATGCTGGCTTTTAAAATATAATTTATTGTCATGCTGAGAAAGCATCGATGCTATTTCTGTTGTATTAAGGGATTCTCATCTATACTTCAAAATTTTATTTAAATGCCTTCCTTTTGGCATCTTTGCATATGATCACATGGGTCTTTCTTTTCTTGAGACAGAGTCTCACTCTTGCCCCCGCTAGAGTGCCATGGCGTCAGCCTAGCTCACAGTAACCTCAAACTCCGGGGCTCAAGAAATCCTTCTGCCTCAGCCTCCTGAGTAGCTGGGACTACAGGCACGCGCCACCATGCCCAGCTAATTTTTTCTATATATTTTCTTAGCTGGCCAATTAATTTCTTTCTATTTTTAGTAGAGACGGGGGTCTCACTCTTGCTCAGGCTGGTTTCGAACTCCTGACCTTGAGCAATCTGCCCGCCTCGGCCTCCCAGAGTGCTAGGATTACAGGCGTGAGCCACCACGCCCAGCCTCTTTTCTTAAGTTGTGGTAATTATACTATATGATCTTTGTACTAAGTCATGGCATCTATTTTAATGTATTATTGAATTCTATTTTAATTTTGGGTATTTTTAACATTGATATTAAAATGGATTTGCAGTTTTCTTTAGTTGTGTTGTCTTTGTCAAATTTAGTGTGTTACACTAGCTTTTTAAAAAAATTAAGACATTTTCCCTTCTTTCTTCAATGTGCTGAAAAATTGACATCACTGGAATTATGTAGTCCTTGACTTTGAAAGAACCTGCGAAATTGAGCCAATAAACATTTTTCCATTGAAAATACATTATGCAATTAGTTAAAATCGATTAAAATTATTAGAGTTTAAAATTTTTTTTGTAGTGAAAATGACTCACTTTTCGATTCAGTTAACCATAAAATAGTTTGCTATCTATGGGCATGATGTAATGAAATCTAAAGAAATTGCTTTTCTTTTTGTAAAATTATGTACATGTTCAGTATCCCTTAACCAAAATGCTTGAAACCAAAGTTTTTCAAATTTTGAGTTTTTTGGATTTTGGAATATTTGCATAGTATCTCGTAATACATAATGAGATGTCCTTGTAATAGAACCCAAGTCTAAACATGAAATTCATTTATGTTTCATATATACCTTATACATATAGCTTGAAGGTAATTTTATAAAATATTTTTAATAATTTTGTGTATGAAACTAAGATTTGACTGTGACTCATCATATGAGGGCAAGTGTGGAATTTTCCACTTGTGGTGTCATGTCTGTGCTCAAAAAGTTTCAAATTTTGGAGCACGTTGGATTTTCAGATTACAGATACTGAAGCTGTATTACACTCTAAAGATTTCCTATTCATTGAACAGAAAGCAACTACTCATTATGTATTTCTTAATGTTAGCAAGTTATTCCAAAGGCTGAGTCTCACAACTTTCACACTTACTTTTCTAGTTCCTCCTGTGAATGTGCAAATGTACAGCTGGCCCCACGAGGGCATCCTCCTCTCTGCTTCATATCTCGACACATGTATGTTTTATATTTGCTATGCTGTGGAGGCTAAGACCAAAATCAAAATATTAGACATTTAGAAAAATCACTCCAAAACATAAACTCTGTGTTGTCATTTTAGGATCTTGACAATCTAGATGAATAATTTAGACTAATTCACATTTGTCTAGGCTACTCAGAGCAAAAGTGATGGAAAGTCATTCTGTTTCAAGTCTCAGAGATTCCAAAATAAACAAATAGATAGAAAGAAGATAGTCCTGATTTTTCTGACATGTTGATATTAGTTCTCAAACAAGTAGCATCATATAAAGTTTTGGATAAATCTCATGGGGGCTCTGTGATTGTCTTTCCACATTTTATAATGAAAAAACAAACCAATGGAGTTTAAGACTTTCAAGTATATAAACTCTTCTAATATTTGTTTTGTAAAATGTTCAGTATAGTTATATATATGTTTCCTTATAACACACCACAAAAATCTACAAAAGGCCCTATAATCAAAGAATATTCTGTAACCAATTCTTGCTATGCAGAAGAATATGCCGAGGACTCAAAATATCTCCAAAAGTACAAATGAGACTTATTATTTACAACTCAGAGATAAGGCAGGAGGGCAGATTTGGAAATTAATGAGATATGAAACACAACACTAAATTGAATAAAATTTAGTGCATTTTATCACTATATGGCAGACTTTAAAGGTCAGTTTCATTATTTTTGTTATTTTCTTCATGATGTCTATTGGAACAGAGAGTTAAAAACTGTAGGTTTTTCCTTCCTTTTATTTCTTTTCTTTCTTTTTTTTTTTTTTTTAAAGACTGTGTCTTGCTCTGTCACCTAGGCTGGAGTGCAATGGTATGATCATAGCTCACTGGGCTCAAGTGATCTTCCTGCTTCAGCCTGTTGAGTAGTTGGGACTACAGGTGTGCATCATCACTTGGGCTAAATTTTTTATTTTTTTATTTTTTTTGTGGAGACAAGGTCTCACTATGTTGCCCAGGCTGGTCTCAAGCTCCTGGCCTCAAGTAACCCTCTCCTCTCAGCCTTCCAGAGTCCTTCCTTTTGTTTCTTAATCATAAAATAAAGCTTTGATCTATGTTTAGATTGGTTAGGAAAAATGATTATTTTACTTACTTAGCAGGATACTTTTTATCTCTCTTGTCTCTCAAGCAAAAAAGGAATATTAAATAACCTGTTGTTAATATTTACCCGAGCCAGGTAAATTAAGAGTTTTAAGTTTACAGGCTTACTACTATAAGATGAAAGATCTAATGAACCTAATAAAAATCCTGAGGACAAAATAAAACTTCAAACTCCACCTATAAGTTATTATATTTTATTGTCATATATATTTCGTTTTAAAACTTGGAGGAAAATTTGGTCCACTGGCATAACAGATATTATGAATGAAAAACTTTAAAATACTAATATACAAAAAACACCTACAGGTACTTGAATAGTATTGGAGAGATACAGCATTAGCACTAATAAGTGACACCTATTGTGAAACTGAAATGTAATACAAACTAAAGAGAATCATATTTAAAATAAATATACTTTAGCACTGAGTCTATTTTCTCCATCAAATGCTGCCATACACAATGTGAACAGTGATCTTAGCACCATAACATTAGTTCAATGAAGATTTTTTAATTTCAATGTTGTCAGATAAAATTACTAGGTTAATCCAGTAAACTGGGTGCTAACCATGCTAAGGTAATTTATAGTTTCTACAGTCAGAGTTTCAAAATATTCATGCCTGTACCCCCATAATAGGAGGAAATAAAAAAAAATATTCATGCCATCTTCCTGGCTTTGTATCTGTAGGTATACCTACAGTGGATTTAAACTTCTCCCTTACCTGCTGTTGATCTGCTCCTTTTTTGCTGTGGTTTTGGATATAATCAACCAGCCCATGTACTACTGTACGCACAGCAACCAGCCCATTTTCTAGCTGTTCCCAAGTAGGAGGAGGAGCATCTACACAACAAACAAAAAAATTTTTTTAAAAACCCTGTTATTCAATATTTTGCCCAATATTAAATTAACAAAGGAGTTAATGTCAGTACTTCAGTGAAATCAAGTTAAGCTTCATACAGCTTAGGTTTTCAGATGATTGCTTATTCACCTATCCACCATTTTAAAGGAAATGTACATATTCTTCTAAAGCTGGGGTTATAAACTAAAATAATCATAGGAACAAGGAAGGTAACATAAAAGAGTTAAGTAGGCCAGACAATAATGTCAACTTTCATTAAAATCTTAATGTTGAAAAGACAAAGAGAGTGACAGGGACTGTGTTGAACTGGAGAGCATGTCTCTCATCCAAGGGTATGGTTACTTCTCAGCTTCAGTTGATCACTGTTATATGAAGATGCAAGGCTAGCACTGCCAGATATATTTATTATTCCCAGAGAAACCTGAAACTTGAGATTTTTAAGTAAAATTTCCCAATTTTTAAGTGTTGGCACCTAACAAATTTAGAATTTTGTGCAGACCAACACTGGGTGGACCAAACAAAACTTAGTGTGAACTGCCTATAGTCAATTTGTATGTTTATTTTTGAAGTTTCATACAAATCAAGTATTGGTAAACAGAAAGTTTAAAAAGTTTAATAGACGAGCTGTTATATCAACTATGCTATATGTTGTCTTTTTATTTTTTAATTACAAAATAGAGACAGGGTCTCGCTCTCGCTCAGGTTGGTCTCGAACTCCTGAAGTCAAGCAATCCTCCTGCCTCAGCCTCCCAGAGTGCTAGGAATACAGGCGTGAGCCACCATGCCCAGACAATGTTGTTTTCATTTAGTAAGTATCTGCTTAGTGTTACACTGTGATTTTATAAAGGAAAAATTAAAGATAAGGCAAAATATGGAATATTCTCTAAAAGAAATATAAAATAAAATGATAAGACAGATGTAGAGATGACATCTTGCTGGAGAACAGGACGTATTAAGTTCAAACAGATTAAATTTGAAATGCTTATCAGATATTCAAGTAGAGCTGCTAGATGTTGAGAAGCAGCTGTGTATACAAAAACAAGTTCAGGAAAAAGATCTGGGCTGGATCTAGGTTTCATACTTTAAAAACCAACAATTATAACATGTATAATTATATTATATGCCACCAAAAGAAAAAAGATTGTTAATTAAACTATGACATGTCATTGTTTATAAGCATTCCAATTTCAAAAATGCTAAGATCTGAAAAAAATATGGGCCTCAGAATTGATGAAATATAGTAAATTTTTATCATATAAATTATATTTAAAGCTATGAGACTAGATGATATTATCTAGGGAATTGGGTATAAACAGAAAAGAGAAGAGGTATAGGATTAAACTCTAGAAACACTTCAAAGATTAGATGTTATGATTCTCTTTTGAGAAATCAGCAGAGAATTCTGAGAAGGAGAGTCCAATAAAGTAAGAAGGGAATTAGGAGAGTATGGTGGCCTGGAAGACAAGAAAAAAGCATTTCAAGGAAGAGAGAGTAAACAACAATGATAAATGCTGTTGACATCAAATATGATGAGAACTGAAAACTGATCTTTGGAATTAGCTACCTGCAAGTCACTGTGACCTTGACAAAGTAAGTGTGGATAGAGTAGAAAAGATAAATGCCTGACTAGAGTGAGTTCAAGAGTGTGATATAAAAAGGAAAGAAATCAACTGGTAGGTAGATGGGAAATGGGGTTAAAAATGGATTAAGATGAGAGAAGTAACAGTATGTTTGTATGTTGACAGAAATACTCTAACAGAGAAGGAAAAGTGATGATATAAGAAAGAGAGGGTACTGGAAGGATATACCTGACAAGACCATATCTAGTGCATGAGGACAGAGAGGGCAGACTTGACTAGTTGTACACTTTATCCACCATTATGCAAGAAGAACAGAATATAGTGGCACAGATGTAGGTAGACAGGTTAATGTGGTGGTTAAGAGATTATGGAAATTCTGTTTTGATTGCTCAGAATGATCAAAGCACCAAAGTGGGGAAAAATTACTATATATTCTAGGAACAGATCTGATCTGGTATGATTAAGCAATTTTGGGAGCAAATCTACAAAAGTAGGCTGATAAAAAATTAAGAGGGCGCTGAATACCATAGTCAAAGAGTTCAAAACATTATTCTGTAAGCAATGGGGTACCACTGAAAATTTATGAGTGTGGAAATAAGATCAGGAACACGATTTATTTTGCAGAGTAAGTAGACTGCATTGGAACAATTAAAATTACAGGAAATTGGAAGGCTTTCAGTCTCAGGGAAAAGGAATGAGGCTCTCACTAAGGCAGTAATAACAGGCATGGGATAGAGGGATTCTGTGAAAGAAGAACATATAAATCCTATTGTCTGAAATGGCATGTAGAGCATGTGAAAAGAAAAAGATAAGAGGCAAGACAAAAAACTAAGGTTTTAAACTTACATACCTCAGATAGTAAGGTCATTATCAGAAAGAGGAAACACAGGAAGATGAGCAGGTATCAAGTGAAGATGAACTTGCTTCAAAACACAGAGGACATGATGGAGAATCTCGGTAAGCATTTGGGAAATGAATCTGGAGAGATAGAGGGATAACAGTGATGGAGATATTTGGGAGTCTATTTCTATACAGAGGTAATATCTGATGATAAGAATGAATAACCATCATCAGAGAATGCAGAGAAAACAAAGTTCCAAGAGCACAACCTGCCTCCTCCTTAGTGGGCAGGAAGGGAAAGAGTGGTACAAATAAGACAGAAGCAACACTAAGGTCAAGAGAACCACGAGACTACAGAAAGAGAAGATGTTGGAAGAGTTTCTATAATACATCAAAGAAGTGGTCAAGAACATTATCAAATGCTGAAGACAAATGAAATAATTTAAGGACTGAAAAGAAGTCTTTGGAATTAGAGGTTGGGAAACTACTAGTGACTATTGAGAGAGTTTCAGTTCAGTAGTAGGAATTAACACAGGGACAGTGATAGGATAGATGCTAAAATATCTCAGATATAAGTAATAAGTGAAAAATGAAGGTTGGATATATTTTCAGATAAAGGAGAAGGAGCAGGAAGGGGTGGCCAAGGGTTGACAAAGTAAAGATATGCAAAAGAAGGTACTTTATAGAACAAGATATTATAGAGAAGGCAAAAATGAGATCAAGGAAACACAACAAAGGATATATAATATAGAAAAAAAATGAGAAAAACTTGAGTTTTGACAAAGAGGTGACAATGGCAAAATACAGCACAATTTTGTGATGGGAGAAAAAAAAGAAACATAAAGGAGCCCAGAGAAGTCTATTTTCCTGATGAAGTGAGCAGCACAGTAAAAAAGTATTGAGTAAGTATTAGTTGAAGTGAACTAACCTGAGATAGAAAGGGGCAAGATTTGGAACAGAAACTTAAATACTGTAGAAAAGATCTGGAATAACTACTCTGGGAAATCCTAGAGGAATATAACAAAAGAAAAGTAAAGAATCATTGAGCAGCACTAGGGGTACTAGTACACATAAGATAGTCCATTAATTTTCCATGGGTTTACCTGGACTAGGATCAATGTTTGCCAACAGCTCCAAATGGGGTCTTAGTCGGTTCAAGTTTGCTGGGTCTCCAGTCCGTTGGAGAGCAATTGTTAGTTCCTGAACACTCTGTGCAAAAGAGGCTGGGGTCTGCAACTTAAAAAAGATAAATATTAACTTTCTCAAAGGCCAGATAATCCTTTTAAAGTAAAGATCATCTGTGACATCACAATTATTTCTGCCATTTAATAAATTTAATTTTTATCCTCCCACACACCCTACACTTTGGCCAGATTGGATTACTTGCTACATGAACAAATTCTGCATTTCTCTGCATCCACAGCTTGGCATATTGAATACTCTACTCCCTCTGCTGTCAAATTCTTCAAATGTGTGACCTTTCTCAATTCCTCAATTTGGAAGTACTCTTTCCACCCTATGTTCTTACAGCACTATGTTGGTTTGGTTCTTGGGGTCCTTCCAAATAACTGAAATTTGGAAATACAGTTTAGAGATAATACTACACAATAGCAAGAACAATGACACTGAATTCAGTCAAATTGAGTTTGATTTCAAGTTCTGTTAAGACCACAGATCATGGCATTGGATTGAAGTCCATTTGTTAAGTGGACTAAATAATTTCAAAATTTCACTACAGCTCAAAAAATCATGTATCAGTTTGGGATTCTTGGAAGGTATCAAGCTGTGTATTTCCCCAAGGCTAAGGAAACATACACAGTTACATTAACTCCCCTCAGATGGCCATATATATGACCAGAAGATTTTGCGGTAATAACTAAGGGTTTTTACTTGGAAACTTTTAGCTTTTTTAATTATTTTTTTTCTATTTTTAGTAGAGACAGGGTCTCGCTCTTGCTCAGGCTGGTCTCAAACTCCTGACCTCAAGCAGTCCTCCAGCCTTGGCCTCCCAGAGTGCTAGGATTACAGGCGTGAGCCACTGCGCCCGGCCTATTTTTAAAAAAGAAATTAAATGTTATGTATGAGCTGAAGAAGATATCCCTCCTGACCTAATTTAATTTAACAATGTTCTGAGCAGATAAATCTTAACTTCTTTAACTGTCCCTTATCTTTCCCTTTAAACATACTACACTTGATCTTAGCCAAAAAGCTGAGAAGTGATTCTTCTTTGTAAATAATGCAGCAATTAACGACTCTGAGCTCATAATCTCTTTGAAAGTATGAATTATTTCCTTAAAATAAATTCCTGGGAATAGTAAGTTTGGGTAAAGTACAAGAATATTTTGTGAGTTTTATTCACTGACAAATTGCTTCCCAAGAGATATATAATGTACTTTTTCACCAATATATGAGAATAGATTTCTTTTACTGACTTAATAGACAATATTTGACATGTCACTGTTTTAAATATATGTTTCTTTAATTATTACTGGGGCTGAATTCTATCCCATCAATTAGATATATCAACAAGTCCTCTTTGTAAATCGTCAATTCATGTTTCTCTATTAATTTATTAGAATTGGTGCTTTTCTTATCATTTTTAATAAATTCTCTATTTTCATTGTCCAATATGCCTTGACAACATGTGGCTATTTAAATTCAAATTAATTAAATAGAAATTTCAGTTCACTGGCTACATAAGTCACATTTCAAGTGTTTAATAGCCATCTGTGGCTACTGATCACCATATTGGACAGTACACACATAGAACATTATCACAGAAAGTTCTATTGTTCTATATAATATCAAGACATCACATACACTGTAAAATTTGTTCGCCAGTTTTCTTACACAAAGGTCCCTGGATATTAAATTCAAAGCATTGTTCATGATGTGGGAAAATTATTGTGGAATAGACACCTAGTTATATAGTTCAGTTCAGACAAGGTTAACCTCTGCATAGAATCTTTATAAAAGCAAGCCAAGTTTCTTTTCAGAGGTAGACAGGTACTCCTTTAAGAGATCATTACTAAGGTTTCAGTAAGTTATAAGTCAGTTACACAAGTTCCTGTCCAAACCTAAAAGTTGCAGGTAAAGTCTGGCTAAAGGTATCCAGGAGGGAAGACTTACAGGGCAGAGCAAGCAACATAAACTTTAACTGTAAATTATGCATCAAACATTTAAAAACCACATTTCTCAATTGTCTCTGACATTAATCTACTACCCATTCAAAGAATTCTACCTTTGGGAATAGCAGAAAAAGAGGGACAGAATAGTCTGGTAAGAGATTTAGTGGTTAAGAACATGATTTTAGAGTCAGAATGCCTGAGTTCAAATCCACTTCTGTCACTTATTACCAATGTGATGCTGGAAAAATGTACTTAACATCCCCTTGTCTCTGTCTAAAAGAGATAATATAAGGCTACTAAGAGGATTAAATGAAATATTTTAAACCACCAGGCACATACTAAGCTTTTAGTAAATGTTAACTATTACTTTTAGGCTACTCTTACAGTTTGATCCTATTTCTCTAAATTAAATGCACGGTGGTCTAGAGTTAGCAATCATCTCTGAGATTATAGTATTTCAGATAAAATAGTAAAAATTAAGTAATACTATCATTGAACTACTATATATTACATGGTGCTTTAAGACTTTTTTTATAGCACTTTCACATATTTCACGTTGAATTACAACAAAGTTACAGTATTATTCTAGTTTTAAGAGAAATATGTTCTTAAAAGTCAGATGCAAATAATTAAGCCTGATCTAAAATTCACATGTATACTCTAAACGTCTTTTCATCCTAATAGCAACAGATAAAATAGAAATAAGTTTACTGAGAATTTGATCAAACTTAGAATGGTAGTAACTTTGTTCTTATGTAAAATTATTCCAGTTGAGAATCGTAAGAGACCTCAATGTAGAGATCTTCCAGACCACTAAATGGCTGCTATAGGAAGACAATAAAGGCATTTAGAAAATGGGTTTAATTAATACAATGATCAAAACTCAAGGAGAACTATAAACGAAGAGAGAGGCAATGACAAAGTAGATGGGAGACTCTCAAAGGAATGTGGGAGAGCACTGGATAAAGAATTATAACACTAATCAAATCTTTATATGAAAAATCTGGTATTATAATATGACTAGTTATGACATGACAACAGGCTACAGAGAACATAATTTACAAAAGCCTAACGTATGGCATTCACTTCTCTCTCTCTATATATATTTTTTTTAGACAGAGTCTTACTCTGTCGCCCGGGCTAGAGTGCCGTGGCATCAGCCTAGCTCACAGCAATCTCAAACTCCTGGGCTTAAGGGATCCTCCTGCCTCAGCCTCCCAAGTAGCTGGGACTACAGGCATGCGCCACCATGCCTGGCTAATTTTTTTCTATATATATTTAGTTGGGCAATTAATTTCTTTCTATTTTTAGTAGAGACAGGGTCTCACTCTTGCTCAGGCTGATTTCGAACTCCTGACCTTGAGTGATCCACCCACGGCCTCCCAGAGTGCTAGGATTACAGGCGTGAGCTACTGTGCCCGGCCTATATTTGTTAAATAAATCACCAAATCACAAATTACCAAAACTCCAAGATTAGTTTAAGGAGTGAGGAATAAAAAAAGCTCTACCTTGTCAATAATGGACTGCATATGAGATTTGTGAGACTGGTCTCCATAAAGCAAAGAGGACCATTGGTCTGGTGCAATTCGCAAGCCTGCTTCCATAGCAATCTGCACTATCTGGGAGTCATGTTCTCGCCGCAGAGCTTCATAGGTTCTAAATTCTTCTTTCAGCTGCATCAAAGAAGAGTCTTCATCACGTTTGGTGACCTAATAAGACACAAATAATCTCATAATAAGGTAAAAAACCAAAATGAGTTTATACTTTATATGAACATATGTAGATAACATAATTTTTAATGTAACAAATTTCTTTTAGCAGCAATAGCAAGGTTAAAATGAAATACACTGCCTGCAAAACATTTTCCCCTTTACAGATGCTAAAATTTTCTGGATAGGTCTTACAGAAAGAATGAATACAGTTTGAGTATCCCTCATTTGAAATGCTTGGACTGGAAGTGTTTCAGATTTCACATTTTTTCGAACTTTAGAATATTAGCATTACACAGTTGAGCATCTCTAATCTGAAAATCCAAAATGCTCCAGTGAGCATTTCCTTTGAGTGTCATATCAGTGCTCAAAAAGTTTCATATTTTGGATTTTCAGATTAGGGATACTCAATCTGTTACGTGCTGGAATGAAATCCAAAGATTTCATATACCTTAACATATATAACAGTTTAAAGTGTATGTGTATCTGCATTTTTGAAAAGAAAAAAACATTTATATAATTATGTATTTCAAAAAGCAATATTATATTTCTTCCCCATAAATGAGTATTGGGCTTGGGCTTGGGCTTGCTTGGCATTGAGCTAACTGGTAACTAAAGAGCTTCAGATGCTGATGTGATTCCAAAGACAGCTAAATTGTATTAGGTCATTAAATATGAAATGTCTGATTTCAAATCAAAAGTTTAGTTTATTATATCTCAAACAAGCAGCAGTACAATTAATCAAAATATATGCCTCAACTATCGACAGTTTTGCCATCTTAACAGTAGCTTGTTTATGCCAGCAGCGACGAAGCCTAGAGAGTAAGTGGTGATGAAATCACAAAAGGCGTTTTCCATAGCCTGTTGAGAATTGAATATTTTTCCTTCCAAGAAGTGGTCCAAAGCCTGGAAGAAGTGGTAGTCAGTTGGTGCAAGGTCTAGTGAATACAGTGAATGACAGAGAGTTTCCAAGTCCAGCTTCTGTAGTTTGAGCAGCAGTTTATGTGAAATGTGGTTGAGCGTTGTCTTGAAAGAGGATTGGTCTGTCTCTATTGACCAATCTCATCTGTTTAATCGCAAGCATCCTCATCATTTCATCCAGCTGGTTGCAGTAGACACCCGCTGTAACTGACTGACCAGGTTTCATGAGTCTGTGGTGGATAATACCAGCACTAGACCACTACAGACACCATTAGCTTTTTTTTGATGAATATTTGGTTTTGGACTGTGTTTCAGCATATCATCTTTATCCAACCATTGTGCTGAATGCTTGCGACTGTGAATTCATTTGTCATCACACGTAACAATAGGTGTAGAAATGGTTCGCCTTTATGTCGTGATAGCAAAGAAAGGTAAGCTTCCAGACGATATCTCTTCTGATGCTTGTTTAATTGATCCAAAACCCAACCGTCCAGTTTCTCTACCTTGCCGATTTGCCAATTTCAAATGGTCCAATGTTGTTGGAATAGTAACCTCAGACCTCACTGCTAATTCACATGTAGGTTGAGATGAATTCACTTCCACTACAGCTTGCAGCTCATCATTATCCACCTTGGTCTCTGGCTGCCCACGTAGCTCATTTCCAAGATTAAAATCACCAGAATGGAACTTCTCAAACCACTGATATACTGTGTGTTCATTCACCGCATCCTTCCCAAACACTTCATTGATATTTCAAGCTGTCTGTACAGCTTTGGTTCCATGACGGAACTCATACTTGAAAATAACACGAAGTTTTGACTTATCCATGGTTTCACAAAAATTTCTCTAAAAAAATTCTGAAAGATAATCACAAGCCAAACTGTGTGTTTGAAAGAATGAGGATGTACCTTCACAATAAAAATAAAACAAGATATGTCAAAGTGAAATGTCAGAAATATCAACTGTCAAACTTAGTACTTAAGGAAATTGGACGTTTCATACTTAATAACCTAATACTTGGCTTAATTTTCCTTGGAGTTTTGTGAGATGGGCCACCATTAGAAAGTATAAAGTCTGAGATGCTGGACTAGAATAATCATAATGATGATAATATCATTTAGTAAGAAAAATAGCTACCAATTTTTGAGTACTCAGTATGTACCAGTCAGTATATTAAATTACCCTATGCTACTGCATTAACTCATTTAATTTGTTTAACTTGTTGATGTTAGTACTATTGTATCATACCAATAACATACATTTTGAGTCAAGTTGGATTTAGGCCAAAGGCTTAACAAACCAAAGTAAAATAATTAATTCTAGCCTATGATCACCGACACTGTAACATATTTTAGAATATATTTTGCCTTATTAACCTTTTATTCTCATAACGACTCACATTCTTCTGTAGAAAATTCCCATATTTTCCCTCTACCCAAAGAAACTACAGAATATTGTAGCCAAGACTTCTAGGTCACACTAATATTATATTAAAAAATGATCAAGTGTGGTGGCACATGCCTGTAGTCCCAGTTACTAGGGAGGCTGAAGTAGGATTGCTTGAGCCCAGGAGTTCAAAGCCAGTGCAGGCAACATAGCAAGATCCTCTCCCTCAAAAAAAAAAAAAAAAAAAAAGTATTCTATTCTTACTATAAGAAGGATGGTCTAACTTATATTTTGTTAGGAAAGTCCATACAAAGACCAAATAGGTAAAAATCAAGAACTACAGTCGCAAAAACTAAATATATTTGCCACTATTCAAAGGCTAGTCAAAAGACCAAATGTATAAACGTGTTTAACACCCCTCAATATAAGCTAAACCTCACTAAAATGTAGAATATGCTATCTATATGATACACTGATTCCCTGGACTTGGTTCTCAACACTCTCCTCTCTTTAAGTAAAAACAATCCAGGATTTCCCAGAGAAAGAATGTCTAAAATTCCGGAACTATATTGCACTAAAAAGACCAAATTATCCTGCAGCTCAAAAAGGCTCTTCAAATCGAAATACAGGAGATACTAAAAGGACATAGCCAGAACACAGCTATATGGACACATATTTCTGCAATGAAGTTAATCATGACCCTAGTGAAAAACAATTGGATTTTTACAAATTTCCAATTTTTAAAATTACTGCTGTTGCTTTTAACATGAATTGAGAGAGAGGTCATTTTGTGAGTATGCTGGGGTTTTTGAGCCACTCATTATCCTTCATAGGAAAGGCTGGATGTTTCCTCCATCTTCCTCTTTTTTTTTTTTAAACTCACAGGGGAAGGTTAGATTTTTTCTTTCTAAAACTTTCTATATTGAATCTGTCTGGTGCTGTTAATGGGGAACAAGTAACACTGGAAGCAGAAAGACATTCTCTAATGTATTCTGGATTATACTGTACAATCATGTTACTCTAACTGCTGCAATAAGATTGAGTTATTCACAGGTAATTTGGACCAGTTAGAATAATTTTGGCTAAAGGTTTTGATAGCTTCAGAGGCACCTAAGGAAAACAGAGGCCCATTTTCAATAATATAATCTGACTCTATAAAGATTATAGAATGTTAGCATTTAGCTAGAATTTTTTTTAATTTTAAAAATTATATCTGTATGCTCTCCTGTTAATTTTGTGAATCATTTTCTCCTTCTCAAAAGATGAGAGAATAGAATACAGTAGGATGGCTAATGTGGGTTTTTTTCAATTTATGACTATCACATGACAGAATATGATTTCAGGAATGGATTTCCTTATAAATAGTATAAATGAATTAACAATTTTCTGAAGTCATGTTTTTCAAATACTCATTATGGGTTGTGTCAGAATCAAGAAGGCTTGACTTTATTAAGTCAGAAAAATAAAATAGAATGAACAATAAATGATATACATAGTGAACAACAATGCTCAAGGCAGTACTGATTCAATTTGGGATATATGATGATATATCCAGTGTTACCATACACGCTGACACCAAAATGGCAATTAGAGCTCCAGTATTGTGTATGTCGAATTATACCAGGAGAAAATCTCTGAATAAAACTTACTCGTGTTTCAATGACTCTCTCTTTAGACCAATTCCACATATAACCTTGGTGGGAAACTGATATAGTTTATTAGTCTCTTCAAATATTAAAATCTGTAAGCTGTGGTTTGATCTATGTTTTTCAAAATACAATCTACAAAATTCAGTACAATAGGATTTAACTATAATAGGACACCATCTACATTTTAAAATTGCTGAAATTTACTGAAAACTCAGAAGTTTTACTACTTAAGTTTGGGGAAAAAATGATGTTTCCTTTCAAGCTGAACTTTAATGCATGTTCATACCTTGAAGCAGGAGGCTCTATAAAGAAGTTGAACAACATGCCCAATGCTGGTTTTAGAGGCTTGAGGAAACCGTGGCTCCAACCTTTGCACCACGAAGAGAACCAGTACTTTTCTTGACAAAGCAGATCCATCTTCTAAGGCCAGCAGAACCAGTTTTAGAGCTTCCTCCTGCATTGCTAGGAAAAATTGGGCAAAACCAAAATTTATCGTGTGCAGAGATAAGATAAATCCATTTATTAGAAGGGCAATATTTAATAATTTTTGCAGCTATCACTTAATGGGCAACACAATAAAAGATGTTCACAGCTATATACTTTTAACCATTTTTAAGGGCAATTTTATATTATATACTACATATTTTATTTAAAAAGTAGATAAGTGATTAATATATTTAAGAAAAACTTCTGGCCGGGCACGTTGGCTCACACCTATAATCCTAGCAGCACTTGGGAAGGCTGAGGTGGGGAGATAGCTTGAGGTCAGGAATTCGAGACCAGCCCAAGCAAGAGTAAGACCCTGCCTCTACTAAAAATAGAAAAAATTAGCCGGGTGTGGTGCCATGCGCCTATACTCCCAGCTACTCGGGAGACCTGAGGCACGAGGATTGCTTGAGCCTAGAAGTTTGAGGTTGCCACTCTAGCCCGAGTAACAGAGAGAGACCCTGTCTAAAA
>VBSM01000662.1:10183720-10207807 GCA_008086735.1 Cheirogaleus medius
ATATCACTAAATAGAAAAAAAAAAACAAGTTCCTACACAATAAAGTTATATCATCTCCCACCTTCCATACTGTACTTTTGGAAGGAGTCATTATACATTGCCCACACATACTCTACCTCCTTGAAGGCATAGTATCTATAGAATTTATCTGAAGAAGTTTCCTGGTTTATTTATTCCTAGTTTCTTGAGTGTTCTTGTCATGAAAGGATGTTGGATTGTGCCAAATGCCTCTTCTGTGTCTACTGAGATGATCATGCATGTGCATTTTAAAAAATTCTATTGACGTGGTGGTATTTTACATTAATTGATTTTCAGATGTTAAACCAACCTTGCACACCTAGGACAAATCTCACTTGGTGATGGTATATTTTTAATTTTATTTTTTATTGTGATAAAATATATAATACAAAATTTACCATTTTAAAACCATTTTAGGTATATAATACACTAAGTACGTTCACAATGTTGTGTAATCACCACCATCTATTTCCAGAACTTTTTCGGTACCCTAAATAACAGCTCTATACCCATTAATTAAGAACTCCTTATTTCCCTCTCCCCTCAGATACTGGTAACCTTTCTCCTACTTTTCTATCTCTACGAATTTGCTTATTTTAGATATTTCATATAAGTGAAAACATGTAACATTTGTCCTTCTGTGTCTGGTTTATATCTTGGCAAAATGTTTTCAAGGTTTATCCATGTTGTAGCATGTATCAGAATTCCGATCCATCTTATGGCGGAATAATATTCCACTATAAATCATATTTTGTTCATCCATTCATCCACTGATGGACACTTGGGTTGCTTCCACTCTTTGGCTATTGTGAATAACACTAATTTAAGTATGGGTATACAAATATCTCTTCAAGACCCTGCTTTTAATCCTTCTGGGTACATCCATACATACAGTAATACTATTCTCAAATATTAAGGAGCTGCCATATTGTTTTCCAGAGTGGCTGCATCATTTGACACTCCCACCAATAGTGCATAAGAATTTCAGTTTCTGGCTGGGTGCCAAGTGGCTCACACTTGTAATCCCAGCACTTAGGGAGGCCAAGGCCGGGAGGATTGCTTGAGGCCAGGAGTTGGAGACCAGCCTGGGCAAGACCTCATTTTTACAAAAAAAAAAAAAAAAAAATTAGCCAGGCATGGTGGTCTATGCCTGTAGTCCCAGCTACTTGGGAGGCTGAGGTGGCAAGATAGCTTTAAGCCCAGGGATTTGAAGCTGCAATGAGCTATGATCATGCTACTGCATTCCAGCCTGGGTAACAGCAAAACCTTATCTCAAGAAAAAATTAAAATAAAATAAAAAGAGCTGGAATTTCTTCATATTTTTCCCAATACTTGTTATTTTCTATGTTTTGATTATAACTATTTTGGTGGGTGTGAGATGGTATTGGTATTTCATTGTGGTTTTGAGTGGCATTTCCCTAATGATTAATATGATGTTGAGCATTTTCCCATGTGCTTGCATTGGCTATTTGTATATCTTCTTTGGGAAAATATCAATTTAAGTCCTTTAATTACTTTTTAATCAGGTTTTTTTGTTGTTGTTAAGTTGTAGGAGTTCGTTATATATTTTGTATATTAATCCCTCATTAGATACATGATTTACAATTATTTTCTGTCATTGTATATCTTTTAATGCACAGAACTTTTCAATCTCTTAACAGGGTCTTTTGATACACAGAAGTTTTTATTTTTATTTATTTACTTTTTTTTATTAATATTAAAAAGACTGAATAGGGAAGAAAAAGGTTTTATTTCTGAAAAATTTCAATTTATCTATTTTTTTCTTCTATTGCCTGTGCTTTTGGTATCATGTTTAAGAAAGCATTGCCCAATCCAAGGTCATGAAGATCTTCCTCTGCACTTTCTCGCAAGAATTTAATAGTTTAACTCCTAAATTTAGTTTAGAACTTCAATACATTTTGAGTTAATTTTTGCATATGGTGCAAGGTAAGGTTCTAAATTCATTCTTTCGCATGTGAATATCCAGTTTTCCCTGCATTATTTATTGAAAAGACTGACCTTTTCCAATTGAATGGTGTTGGCAACCTTGTCAAAAATCATTTGACCATATAGTGCAGATTTATTTCTGGGCTCTCTATCCTATTCCACTGATCTATACACGTGTCTTTATGCCAGTACCACACTTTCTTGATTACTGTAGCTTTGCATTTTGAAATCAGGATGCATGAGTTCTCCAACTCTGTTCTTCTCTTTCAAGATTATTTTGGCTATTTGAGGTCCCTGGAGTTCTATATAAATTTTAGGATGAGTTTTTCTATTTCTCCAAAAAATACCATTGGAACTTTGACATGACTTGCACTAAATCTGCAGATTGCTTGTCATCTTAATAACATTAAGTCTGTCAGTTCATGAACATATGATATCTTTCCATTTATTTATGTTTAATTTCTGTAAGCAATGTTTTATAGTTTTCAATGTACAGGTCTTTCACGTCCTTTGTTAAATTTATTCCTAAGTATTTTGTTATTTTTGATGTTACTATAAGTGAAATTATTTTCTTAATTTCCTTTTTGGTTCATTCATTGTCAGTGTATAGAAATGCACCTGATTTCTATGTGTGATTTTCTATCCTGAAACTTTGCTTAATTCATTTCCTAGCTCTAATAGTTTTTAATTGGAATCTTTAGGGTTAAAATAGTGGCCATTATGTATTAAAATGTCCTATCCTCAAATTTCATAACAATTAGTTGTTTCAGTTAAGAACCCATTTTGTAGAAAAATTAGTTCATCCTTAATTTTATAAAAAAAAGTAAGCCTTGGTTATTTGCTATTAAAATGCAGCATTTCCAAAATTGTTATCCCCAATGTGTCTATTCTTTAAAATGTTTCCAAAATATCATATTTGAGTTTCCAAAATAAAAAGAGAAAATCATTATGAAATCAAAAAGCAAATATAGGAAAAAAATTTAAAAATCAATTGCACTTTTTATTTTCACAAATATTTTGTAGTATTGTTGGTGACATCAAGATACGCCTGTAAATAAACTAAATTTTCTTTTTGAAAAAGCTATTATAGGCTGGGCGTGGTGGCTCACGCCTGTAATCCTAGCACTCTTGGGAGGTAAGAACAGCTCTTGTAATCTCCAACATATGTAGTATCAACCTTCTCTACATTTTAGCAATCAAAGTTCCATTATATTTATTCAGAAAAAAATTCATGGTAAATATATGGGACTTCGGACTCACACTCTGCAAATTAACAGGGATTACCTAAATGAATTGTATCTAGCAACCAAAAACCTACCTCCTTTGGCTTTATGAAATCTTCTGAGGATACTGATCTCTAATTTGAGAATACTGACATAAAACTTCCAAAGTATTACCTTCAGCATTACCAGAATAACTTTCACATGTAGGTACCTAGGAATATTTGCCCTACCCTAAAAAATCGCTCCCAAAAGCTGTGTGGTTTGTCACCCGTCTTATCTTTCACTTCAGTTAATGTAAACTAAGTAAAATTGCCTAAAGGAGCATCACCTTTCTTACTGAGTAAAGTGCAATGGTTTTATGCATATTTTCCTCAATGTTAAGAAGTCCTTATGACTTACCTCTTAGGTTTCTCTAGTGATCTGAATAGCTAGGATTATTGAAAATCTACCACAAGATGAAATAGATGTTACTGACTATGACTGAGAAACACTGTGCTACTAAAATAAATCTCCTAACACACTGAAATAAAGGATTTGCACAGTACCAAACAGAATTATACCTATTCAAATACGAAGGCAATGTTACTCAATTTTAATTCAACAGGTTTCTCTCAGGCGGAAACTATACACATTCATAGAAATTAAAACGTATTAAGTCACCCATCTTACCTGAGCACCCACTAGCTGCAGCAATGCTGAATTCACAGGGAGGAGCTCAATGTCTGTATTGATAGTGGTCTGGTCAAAAGGGCAAGCCTTGCGGTGGAGTTTATTCAGGCACATCTTGCAGACAGTATGGCCACAGCCCAAACTGATGGGCTTTCGAATTGTTTCGTCGAAAGTCTGAGTGCAAATTGGGCAGGAGAGGAAATCCGTCCATTGTGGAGCTTGTACGGGCATTGCTTCTGGAGTTACAATTCACTGACACATACACACACAAAAAACTAAAGCAAAGATTCCACTGGAATCAAAATCTTTGAAAAAAGTTTATCTTTTTTTTTTTTAAATATCTTCTGTAGATACAGTCAGCACATAGTGTGAAATATAACCTGGAAAACAAAGGAAACGGAAAAACTTGAGAATGTCTTCCTTTTCAAGTAAACTGTTGAAAGGAACCATAAGTCCAGTCTCACCCTACAAACTTTTAGACAACATTTATATCACAGTAATCCATCTTTTTGCACTTTTATAGAATTAGAGCCATAATAAACCACCTGATCCCATTACTTCATTTTAGAGATGGGGAGTAGTCCCCAGAAAGATGAAATAACTTGCCTAAGGTGACATTTGCAATTAGTAATAAATAAAGTTAGATCCAGGACCTAAGTCTCTCAAGTTTCCTAAGTCCTGATTTTTTTTAATGTTGAACATTTAAACTTTTTAAGGAGGTTAGTAATAGTCTGTTTCTTGATCTGGGTATCAGTTACATGGGTTTGTTCATTTGTGAGAATTTATCAAGCTCTTCACTTATGTTCACTTTTATGTATGTTACATATCAATAAAGTTTTTCTTTTTAATTGTCCTAAAATAAAAAATACCTTAAAATACTTTACCAGCAAATTTGGTGGGGGTAATAAGATAAAAAGAAATTATGGATTTTTTAAGGTTTACTTTTAAGTTTTAGATATTAAGAATTTATATATTGGTAGATATCTCTTCTAAGCTCCTCATGCAGCCTACACTTATTTGCTATAGTGAGTTGTTAGAACAACATAATTAAAATATTTACTCTAAAAGATTTTTTAAATTCCCAAATTTAAGAATGATAGAACTATTATAATTAACCAGAACCTATATATAATTAGATTTCACAGTCTACTCTCTATTTTTGGTGGGAGATAAAAACCAAATCATAAAACTCATCACCTGTGTCTATCAGAAGTTTTCTTTAAATATAAAACTCGACCTGAAACTCCTAGCACATATCATAAACAATACCTACTACACTTATGATAACTAGGTTTTTTTTTTTTTCTTTGAAACAAAGTCTCACTCTGTTGCCCGGGCTAGACTGCCATGGCGTCAGCCTAGCTCACAGCAACCTCAAACTCCTGGGCTCAAGCGATCCTCCTGCCTCAGCCTCCTGAGTAGCTGGGACTACAGGCATGCGCCACCATGCCCAGCTCATTTTTTCTATATATTTTTAGTTGGCCAATTAATGTCTTTCTATTTTCAGTAGAGACAGGGTCTCGCTCTTGCTCAGGCTGGTTTCGAACTCCTAACCTTGAGCGATCCGCCCGCCTTGGCCTCCCAGAGTGCTAGGATTACAGGCGTGAGCCACGTGCCCAGCCTGATAACTAGTTCTGAAAAACTAGTGAGAATGGATGCCCAGAATATAAAGTACCATAGTATTACAAGTTTTTAAAGATTTGATTATGCTCAGTAGTCTGCTTACAAATATGGAAAAAAATCTTGTTTAAGCAGCAATTTAATAGAAAAGTAAATTATCTATACATCTTATTCTTCAAGTATTACATTTAATTCATGTTTGATTGAAATAACTCAACCTTGAATATAAGCCCATTATTGATGAAAGAACAGTTTCCATTAGGCATGTTAAAAATTTTACCCATTCATCCAACAAATATTTACAATCACTATTATGTGCCAGACTCTGTGAATTATGGGAGAAACAGTGAAACAGCACAGTCATAGTATCAGCCTTCATGTAGTTAACAGTCTATTAAACCCCAACTTTCTTTGGGTTTTTGCAAAGTGTGCTAACAGATAATGAAAATGAACAAAGGAATTAAAATAAACAATGAAAAAATGTAATGGCTTAGATAATTCTGAAAGTAATTTCATGTTTAGGATCTAAGTATCTAAGTTAAAGTTATCTGCATGTATGTTCAAATGGCTCTTGTGGTAACAAAAAAGAGTAAATTAAGAAATTGCCCACATTTTGATTTCTACAGTAAAGCACTACAAATACTTTTAATAAAATTCACCTACAAATAGATTATGAGTAGCTACAAGCAGGTTTATGTTATTACTACTTAATACGTTGTGACTGTCACTTGGATGCCAAAAAAGAAAATTTGGTATGTAATCACTCTAATTGCAGAATTAAATGCTACAATTGTGCAAAAGGTTGTAGCATGCTCCAAAATAAAGAACTAAAAAGGTGAACATTTAGAAGACACAAGAGATTGCAGTCGTGGTGGCTAACCCCTGTAATCCTAGCACTCTGGGAGACAGAGGCAGGAGGATTGCTTAGGGTCAGAAGTTGGAGAAGACATCAGAAAATGTTTGCTGAAGCTGATTAAGTTGATAAAGTATCATCCATATGAACTTTTCTATGGATTAGCATGGCAGTTTGCATTTATGAAGAATCTGATCCTGTGCTAATCTTTGCAAATGATTAGAGTTAATAGTTCCTTCCTTTTTACTATTTTGGCCTTGTAGAGAACTTAGAATTTGTTAATTAATCATAAAGATAAAATGCACTTTTTATTCCCTTAAACACTATATTTAATATAAATCCCAAAGAGTACAAAATGTAAACATTTTACTACATATCATTATAATTTTTACTATTTATATAGCAGTGTACCATTTACCATGCTAAATACCTCACGTGGAACAAACCTATAAAAGGTGGGTACTACTGTCATCCCACTTTACAGATAAGAAAATGGAGGTTTAGGCCAGGCGCAGTGGCTCACTCCTCTGACCCAAGTACTCTGGGAGGCCAAACTGAGAGGATAGCTTGAGGCTAGGAGTACCAGATCAGCCTAGGCAACATAGAGACCTGGTCTCTACAAACAATAAAAAAAATTAGCCAGGCATGGTAGCACCCACCTGGAGTCCCAGCTACTTGGGAGACTCGGGTGGGCAGGAGGATCACTTGAGTCCAGGAGTTCAAGACTGCAGTGACTGTGATCATACCACTGCACTCCAGCCTGGGTAACAAACTAAAACTCTGCCTCAAAAAACAAAAAACAAAAAACACCCAAATAACCCCAAAAACCCAAGAGAAGTAAAACAGTTTCACTCAACAAAGTCAAGTTTCCTGACTCCTAGTTTTAGCGTCCCTTGCACCCTCACTGGATTAACTTGCACACAAACTTGAACCACTGAAAGATTTTGAAAACAGCCTTGTCGTATTAAAACTATAATTCGCAATATTTGGCCTAGATGAAGGCATCCATTAACCTTGGAAATATTTAATATTATGCAAAACTGTCTATATACACACTTATTCTTCTGTGAAGACGATCCTTGACTCTTGACAGATTCTCAAAGGTTTTGAAGTTGTGGGGATGGAGGGAAGGTGGTTAAGAATCACTGACCCAGACACTGAAATAGAATAACTTTTGACACTATATGAATATTTTAAAAGTAGAAACAATTTATATGACCAGGTATTTCCTCTGTATTTATACCACAATCAACAGACTCTTATAAAAATTTTTCAAGTAATATTTGTGTGGGTCAAAAAAATTTTTAAATGACTATAGTAAAATATCTCCCTCCTATCCCTGGTTCTCATTAACACCCCACCTCCATTTTCCTTTTAGTTTCTTTATGTATATAGGTTGATATACAAATACATATTAACTAGAAAGTATTTTAAATGCTGTTATTCACAACCCTTCTCTTTCTTCATTAAACCAGTTTTTCTTAGAAATTATGGCTAGAAACTTTATTCCATTCCCAGTAAAAAATTAAACATTCGGTTATATGACAAAAATGTCCTACTGGTCTTTACTATGTGCCCAGTATACAGGGGATAAAAAATGGTAGGTCATTCCAAGTCTATATGAAGCTTACATTGTTTCCTTTACTAGATATATAAACAATCTTCACCCAAACAAATACATAATCAGCCAGATCAGCCTAGGAGTAAGTGATATTAAGGTAAAGTACTGGGAGACATACGCCCATACACCAGAGGGAACCTGACCAAACTGGGGTAGACGTGTGTAGGACACTGCTTCCCTGAGGTACAGGTAGTGATATTTATGGTAAGATTTGAAAAATGGTTGCTGAATAAAAGTTACAGGAAGAATGATGCATAATATGTATGTATAGATTCTAGGTAAAGGAGAAGCATAACCACAGGTTCTGAGACTAGATAGAATACAATTGAGGAGCTAAAAAAAACAAGACAACAGTGAAACCTAAATCAAAACAAAACAGAAACAGAGCAGACAGCAAGAAAGAAAGGTATGAGATGAGACTAAAGAATTAGCAAAGATTAAATATTACACAGGACCTTCTAACTCATATCATGGTATTTGGTCATTATGGGCAGAGTAGTGTAAAGCCACTGATGGGTCAAGGGGTGACCCACTTCACTGTTTTGAATATTCTCCCATCCGTGATATTCTCATCCATCATAGCCACTGAGATCTACTCCTTCAAGGCCCAACTAGGAAGAGTAGCCTAACAACCCTATTGACTTCTCTTTCATTCTTGGACCCTAAAGCACCCATATGCTATTACACTAGCATCATGCCTGCTTTAAGAAAACCTGATATGTAAAAAATTATAACATAAAGATCAATTATAGTGATTGTTCATATAAAAGAAAAATAATCGACTTTACCAAGGTATTTTAATACGATTCTTTTAAAAGACTAGAAATCTTTGTAATTAAAAAAATTGGAAATGCTAAGTGTCCAAAAACAGGGGAACAGCCAATACTATGAAAATGTATGGAATAATTAAAAGACACATGCACAGAGAAATGGAAAGAGAGACTCAAGATCCATCAAGTAAAAACAAAACTTGCAGACCAATACTTACGACAGCATTTGTGTTGAGGAAAAAAATAACTACATTATCAGTCTTGGTATTAATGCATGTAAATAGATGGAAGAAAAAGATCTGGAAAAACATCCAACAAACTTAACAGTAGTTACACAACTGGGCAACCTACAAAATTTTAGGTTTATTCTGAGCATGAATGACTTTAAATAGAAACTCTGGAACTGTTTAGGCCTACTTGTTTATTAAAAAAAAAAACAGGTTGTAGCAACTACTGCAGTTCTTTTGAAGAGAACCACAAGAATAACTTTGTTTTGTCTGAATATTTTATCAAAACATTGCACTGAGAAACAAGCAGGAACTAAAACAGAAAATGAATCTTATATATAAGTATTTTTAAGATACTTTAATGATATTTTAAGATGATGTATAATATATGTATAGAAAAGTACACACAGATCAAGACTGTTCAGTTCAATGAATTATCATAGTGAACATACCTGTATATCCAGTACACATAACATTTCCAGCACTCCTGCCCTCTCACCATCCCTCCCAATCATTACTCCTTTATTCTTCCCAAAAGGTCACTATATCCTAACATCTAACACTACAGATTAGTTTGGCCTGTTTTTAAACTCTATATAATGGAATCATCAGTATGCATTCTTTTGTACCTGGATTCTTTCACACAATGTTATTTTTGTTAGCATTTTTCCTGCATTTATTATATTTTTAGACTTGTTACAAAGCATGCTAGTTAAAATGACCACAGATAGAAAGCTACCCTTTATGAACTCATTTTTGGAGCAGTGATGACAGGCAGACTTTGCATGCATATTTTTGGTGATGAACTGGAAGGAACAAAAATGGGTATCAATACAGAACTAGAGAGCAAGAGTTCCCTCTTTACTCAAGAAAACAAAGCAGCATATGTGTCACACTAATAGTCTCCTATTCCTTGCTTCTATTTCTTTTTCCCAGGGAGCTTGTGCTTTAGACTTTCCTCGTGGCACTTGGTGGCTGCCACAAGGCTTTGACTAATTCTACAACTGGGCAACAAAAAGAAAACATGTAGATGTACTGAGAATAGATAAGCTGCATATGCAACATACTTTTTTTTTTTTTTTGAAACAGAGTCTCACTCTGTTGCCTGGGCTAGGGTGCTGTGGCGTCAGCCTAGCTCACAGCAACCTCAAACTCTTGGGCTCAAGCGATCCTACTGCCTCAGCCTCCCGAGTAGCTGGGACTACAGGCACGCGCCACCATGCCCGGCTAATTTTTTCTATTTTTAGTTGTTTGGCTAATTTTCTTTCTATTTATAGTAGAGACGGGGTCTCACTCTTGCTCACGCTGGTCTCGAACTCCTGAACTCAAGCTATCCTCCTGTCTCAGCCTCCCAGAGTGCTAGGATTTCGGGTGTGAGCCACTGCACCTGGGCTATATGCAACATACTTCTTTTGAAATGGATGGGTGATAACTGAGTATATACTCGGACCTAGGGATTTTTTCCTGCATTGACGTTAAAAATTTAATTATAACAAAATAACAATAATATCTATATTATCAAAACTTATCGTCCCCATGATCTTTTGGCCAGGACTTAAGGACATTTTCATTACTTTCTGTTTATTTTTATAGACTATACCTTATAGAATTCAGATTATTCCTAGAAAACAATGACTTTTAATTGCAAATACTTGGAAAATAGTGCTACAAAAAAAAAGCACTGATGAAATTTCCGTTTTAGAATTATTTCTAGACTATCAACGCAGGCAAAATTTCATTTTGAACAGTTTAAAAGAATAAATTGAACAAACTGTAACATGGATTTCAAACAGAAGCCTACAGCAACAATGTATCTTATTTATACTGTATTATTAATACTTATTCTATTTTTATATCAAGTCATTTGGAACAGGAAAATAAATTGTAAAAGGAGATATTTTGCTGATTCCCACGTAGTTGCTACTGTTAGAGAACCTACTGATTTGCTGCTACTGTATCAGAATGAATTCAATCACTAGAGTCCACTTTAAAAAAATATATATATATACACACACACACATACATATCTCAGAATTAAATATAAGACACTTCCTCCAAAATATGTAATGATGATCTTTATAGGGGTTAAATTCAAAATCAGGTTTGTGTAGTATGTTTGTCACAGGGAAGATGGAATAAAAGGTTGAGATAAATCTGCTATGGAACGCACAATAAATAGATAAATCTACTAATATTACACTTAAATCTTTGACAAAAATAGGGACCCCAGTTTTCTTATCCTAAAAAATTATTAGCAGTTTGTTCCCCTCTTCTCCTAACCCTGAACATTCTCCCTACTTCTCTAATTTTAAAGTTGAAGAAACTGAAACACGAATGTTAGATAATATGCTGGTCACATGGTAACTAAACTTATTTTCATTTTTGAACTGTTAATTCCTTCTGTAATCTTTCTTTGATGATACCACTAGCCAACTTAACAACGCACACATACATCTGGTAATCATCCCAGATTCCATTCTCTTCTAGTGCCATTAAAAAAAATTATCACTTGCATCTATATCTTCCTTCTCATCTGATTGAGGCCCTTATTCATTCATTCAAAAACTACTTACTGAGCCTCTATTATATGCTAGACAGTGTCCTGGGAATTGAGCATAAACCCCCACCCTCAGTGAAATAAAGTCCCTGCCCTAATAGAGAATACAGTCTCACATGGATTGCACAGCAAACTTCTAACTGATCTCTGCCTCTAGCTTTGTTCTTGCTTTCCTCCACCCTCTTCACAGCTGCCAATTATTGGCCTACATTCAATTCTTCTATGACAAACAACTCGATTTTAAAAAAGGACAATAGACTTGAACAGATATTTCACAAAAGATATCCAAATGGCCAATAAGCATATGATATGCTCATTGAGGAATTATTACTCATGAGGGAAGACACTTAAAGTTTTATCTTAAAACTCTTGAGTACAATGAATTAATGTATGCCAATCATTCGGGGAATAGATACTACTACTTCACCATTAAATGATGCTTTTGTAAGAATATTATCTGTACTAGGCTTTGTGATGTTTCAAGTTACTGTTACATACATTTAAAGAGGTTTAATCATATTATTTTCTATTCTAAGGATTTTCTTATTTCAAAAGCCATCAAATTTTATTTTACAGTGGTAGAAAGAATAAATTGGAAGAGTCTTTTGCGCCCCTGAGTAGAGTTTCATCAATTGCAGACCCAAACAATGCAACAATATTTCTGAAAAAATTGACTCAGATAATGAGAACTCATAACTCAAATAAAAAAAAAAAATCCTATATGGAGAGTCTTACATTTATTTTTTAAAGTTTTTAATAAAGTTAATGAGTGGCTAGATTCAACCAAAGAGTGACAGTTTTAATCAAAACAGTACAAAAATTATCATCAATGGGGTAATTAATGTAAAAAGTGACATATAAAATATGGGTTTTAAAAGTAGTAATTATAGGGAAAGCATTACAAAATGAAGCCTAAAATCCAGGGTTTTTAAAAAAAGTACAGTACTTAAATATGGAAGACTACTACTCTTAAACAGAATGCCTCCACATAAATGGACTTTTGAGCAAGTGTAACCAGTATACAGAGAAGGTCAAATCAAGACCACATATAGTAAGGCTACTTTTAGCCAAAGATTAAGCACATAGGTACAACGTGTCTCAATTAGAAAAGCAAAAGAGACTGCTACGACGCCCTCCATTTTTCAAGCTGTAGAAACGTTAACATGATGAGTTTAGGAAGACACAAATTCTTGAGGTAACTGATTTGGGTTTTACAGATCAAAGTGTAGTTTGAATAGAATCCAAAGGTAAATTGGTGCCAATAGGGAATATCAGATGCCAATAATGTTCAGTTAAATTCTATTTACCTTTATCAACCAATTAGTATTAGCACTGGACATTAATTTTTGTTACCAAAAATGGGTCATACATGGAGGAAAAAATACTCTTTCATCATAACTCAATTATACAGAGAAATCAGGTAAATAAATTGAATAGATTTTCTCATTTTAGATTCTCACTGAGCAACAAATAAGAATAATACATTTATTAAATCTGTAGCTGTAGCTTCTATAATTTGATTTACAAAGATAATATTTTAAATTATATAGTATATAATCAAGCAGTCTCCAATCACCTCTTCAAAAGTGATTGTACCTTACAAAAAAGCCCCAGCTAGTGGTGATCCCAAGAGAGAACCAGAATAAGGAGATCTCAATTCTAATCCTAATTGCCATTTATTGGCTCTGAGATCTATATACCTTAGCTAAATGCTAAATATTCAAAAGTTTTAAAGGAAAATAAGAATGAAAAAAGATGACTTTTGATTTCAGGAACAAAGGAGAACAGAATAAAAACGATACTGTAATGGGAAACCACCCAGGAAACCATACTGTAATGGACAACCTTTGGAAAGGCTGGTTCTTTGGGGAAAGTAAAGGATTTTAAATTATGCATAGTTTAGGGTAGCTGATAGAACAAGCAATAAAACAAGATAAGGCATTGAAAATGTAGGCTTGAGGACAAATTGAGACCATGTAAATAGGAACGTTCTCTGTAAGAGTGAATATATAATAATAAATGGAGGACTGAACCTTGGGGGAATAGTTTATATAAGTGCTTTCCAATAGGGTAGCCACTAGCCATGTGTGGCTATTAAGCCCTTGAAATGTGCTGGTGAAACTGAGGAACGTTTAAAATTTAAATTTATCCGTACGATGGAGTATTGTTCAATGGTAAAAAGAAATAAGCTATGAAAAGGCATGAAGGAACCTAAACACATATTGCTAAGTGAAAGAAGCTGGTCTGAAAGGGCTACATACTGTATAATTCCAGCCACATGATGTTCTGGAAAAGGCAAAAACTATGGAGAAATGTAAAAAGATCAGTGGTAGCCAGAGGTTTAGAGGGAAGGGGGAGGTCATAAGTGGAACACAGGATATTTTCAGGGCAGTGAAACCATTCTGCACGATTCCATAATAGTGGACCTATAACACTTACATTTGACAAAACCCATAGAACTATACAACACAGAGTGAACCCTAATGTAAACTATGGACTTCAGTTTATTTATAAACTGTTAAAAGAGAAATTTTAGACAGATTAAAGGAAAGTGACAGGCAGAAAATGGAAGTGAGGTACAGAAACTGCTGGGATGGTTATTTGAACATAGTTTGAATAGTTGGCTGCTTTTGATTGGCTGAAACCTATTCTTAGACCAAGAATAGGTACAAACATAAGTTATAGACTATTTATACATAGTAAACTATAATCTAACTAGATGTTACTATAAAAATAGGTTATAGTCTGTTTACACATCTAGTTAGGTTATAGTTTACTATGTACTGAGAAACATTTAGGTCAAACTTAAAATATGTAAGAAGGCACCTTTAGGCTAAACTTAACACAACATTGGTTCATCAATTATAAAAAATACACCACACTAATGCAAGATGTTAATAGAGGAAACTGTTGGGGAGAGTGTAGATGGGAACTCTGTATTTTTGTGCAATTTTTCTGCAAATCCAAAACTGCTCTATTTTAAATGGCCCCAGACTAATGTGTTTTTTTCTGCTATCCCCCTTGCTGTTCACCCTACCTATATGATTCTACCCCCATCTTTTTCCCCTTTTCTTCTAACTAATGTCATGACAGATTATCTATTCCCATATCTAATTTGCATCTCCTTATCTGCTGTGGGATAGAAAATAGGCAATCAAACTTCTTAGAATTATGTACAAAGCAAGAGAGCTTCTAAACCAATGCCTTAATGCAGATGATTTAATTCATTAATTTTGTGACATTTTTTTCTTTTTTTAGAGACAGGGTTTCACTCTGTCACCCAGGCTGGGCTCAAGCAATCCTCTCCTACCTCAGCTTCCAGAGAAGCTGGAACTACAGGCAGATGTCACCAATGCCCAGCTAGTTTTTTCATTTTTTTTTTTTTTAGGCCTCTTTGCCTACTTCTTAATCTAAAGTGGGACATGCATAGATGAAATATTATTCTATAATAAAGCTAAGAATTTAATGATTCTGTTCCATTTACAAGTTTTCCACTGAACCACAGTTTCATACATTATCTCCAAACATCATCTCATTTAAAGATGCTACTTTTATTACTTAAATTTATTAATTAACTTTCCACTAAATGTTACTATCAAAAATGAGGCATATATAAAAACACAGAAATATAAGTATTAGATTATTAAGTATGAAACGTCTGATTTCCTTAAGTACTAAGTTTGACAGGTGATATCTCTGATATTTCACTTTGACACTTCTTGTTTTATTTTTATTGTGAAGGTGCATCCTCATTCTTTCAAACTCATGGTCTGGCCTGTGATTATCTTTCAAATTTTTTTTAGAGGAATTTTTGTGAAACCATGGATAAGTCAAAAATTTGTGTTATTTTCAAATATGAGTTCCACTGTGGAACCAAAGCTGTACAGACAGCTTGAAATATCAATGAAGTGTTTGGGAAGGATGCGGGGAATGAACACACAGTACATCAGTGGTTTGAGAAGTTCCATTCTGGTGATTTTAATCTTGAAAATGAGCTACGTGGGTGACCTGAGACCAAGATGGATAATGATGAGCTGAAAGCTGTAGTGGAAGTGAATCCATCTTGATCTACGTGTGAATTAGCAGTGAGGTATGAGGTTATCATTCCAACAACACTGGACCATTTGAAATCGGCAAATCAGCAAGGTAAAGAAGTTAGATAGATGGGTCCTGCATGAATTAAATAAGCATCAGAAGAGAAATAATCTTGAAGGTCCAAGGTGCCTTTCTTTGCTGTCACGACATAAAGGCGAATGATTTCTACACCATATTGTTATGTGTGATGAAAAATAGATTGACAATCGTAAGCATTCGGCACAATGGTTGGATAAAGATGAAATGCTAAAACAGCCCAAAACCAAGTATTCATTAAAAAAAGCTAATGGTGTCTGTTTGGTGACCCAGCACTGGTATTATCCACTACAGCTTCATGAAACCTCATCAATAAATTACAGTGGAAGTCTACTGCAAGCAACTGGACAAAATGATAAGGATGCTTGCGATTAAAAACCCTAGACTGGTCAACAGAGACAGGCCAATCCTCTTGTGAGACAATGCTTGACCACATGTTGCACAAATAATGCTGCTCAAACTAGAGGCTGGACTTGGAAACTCTGTCATCCTCTGTATTCACCAGACCTTGCACCAGATGACTACCCCTTCTTCCAGACTTTCTTGCACTTTCTTGACCACTTTCTTGCAAAGAAAAATATTCAATCCTCAACAAGCTTTGGAAAACGCCTTTTGTGATTTCATCCCTACTTGCTCTTCAGGCTTCTTCGATGCTGGCATAAATAAGCTACCATTAAGATGGCAAAATTGTGTCGATAGTTTAGGTGCATACTTTAATTGTACTGCTTCTTGTTAGCAATATAATAAACTAAACTTTTGATTCAGAGTCGGACATTTCATATTTAATGACCTAATACTTACAAAAAGTTGATATTTTCCTGGGAAAAGTCATTATTTAAGAAAAGCAGAAATTCTACTGCACTGAGTTCTAAATATTCTTATGTAGTTCTTTCTCCTAACACTTTTTAAGTTGTTCTTATAACTAACTTATGTGTATTAATTAAATACTGTCCCTAAAAAAAGGAGATTAGTATCAAAATTTATATTATTCTTCCCCACTTAGATCTCCTGTAACCCTATTATAAATCTTTACTAATACCATGAAATGTCTTTAACTTCTCATCATTAATTTTAAGACTTCAACTTAAGTAGGTGAAGTACCATTTTAAATTTAAGATGAGTATTTCCAAAGCCCAAAATTGAAACTTCAATTCTAAATTTATAAAAATTCAATTTTATTACTCTTTATTCCAGAATAGAAAAAAAAAAGCAAATTTTTTTCTCTCTCAGTCAACCAATTAAAACAATCCATAAAAGCTATAAACTAATTACCTCTATAACAGTGTCCATGTTTTTGGAGGGGATTAGGTATAGGGTCAAGATCAAGGTTTCTAACATTTATTCAACAAGAGATTAAAGGCAGAGTGTTAGGCAAATCATAACTCTAAATATTCTCAAAGATTAGCTGAAACAGTCATAAAGTTAGATTCATAGAGACTAAAGAGTTTAAATCTAATTTTAAAAAATCATTTCCCAATATAACCTCAAGTAAGTTCTTTGTTAATATTCCAGGTTTCTTCTCTATATTAAGAAAAACTAAAAGGCAAACAATTCTAGATAAGAGACCAAATAAGTATTAGTTGCTCACATTTGTATATAACGTTAAAATTTAGTTAGTTCTCAGAATCCAAGAAATAGAAATAGAAATGAGTCTTAGAGTTTGAGTAAAACTCCTTTGGAGTCATTGACACTAAACTGTAAACTGCTGTGACTCTCAACTTTTCTTCCATAAAGAGTCCCTGGCAGCATGCCTACTGTACTTAGAGAAGCATGCAAAGAATGAGGTGGTTTTGATTCCTAACAATCACATCCCAAAGTTTTTTCTGCAATTTCAATACTCTTCCTCAATCTTGACTCAAAATATTACAGTTTCATTTAAATCCACAAAGACAGAAAACAGAATGGTGGGTGCCAAGGATTAGGGGAGGGGAGAATAGAGAGTAACTGCTTCATGAGTAGTGTTTCCTTTTGGGGTGATGAAAATGTTTTGGAATTAGACTGAGGTGGTGATTGTACAACATTGTGAATGTACTAAATGCCACTACATTGTGGTTAATTTTGTTATATGAATCTTACCTCAATTAAAAAAAAATTTGTGTTAGTATGTAGATAAAACCAACCCCTTTAAAACTCCTCTTTTTCTTGAAAAACACTGCTACCATGTTCAAATGCTATTTAGATGTTGGAGTTTTTTTTAGATAAAATGCAATTTAAAGTATTATCATGTATACACAGTAATAATGGAGGAGTATACTAATGTCAGTTTAAAACATTGCTAAAAAGCTTGATAAATGTCAAAAGAATATTGCTTGGACATACATTTGTAAATAATCTCACAGAAAAATATAAAAGATCCTTAAAACATTTTTATTCCTCTATGACAGAAAGTAATTTCAGTCAGCTCAAAACTACAAATATAAGGTGATTTCAAATTTGGGGAAAATTCTTTCCCCAAATCTCAATCAGTTATACATTATGAACTGATAAGAAGTGTCTAACCTAATATTATAAAAAGATTACATAAGAAGTAAACAGGCACAAGTCTGACTAACAATGGTTAGAAACAAATATCCTAAAGTTAACCATCATAGGGATGTAGGGCAATATTACCCAAGATTGATAAAACTTCACACTTGAAAATATAAGAGATATATCAAGAAATGTTGAAGCAGGAAGAATTCCTTCGTATAAATGCCTGACAAAATTAATCTTATATCATAACCTCCAAATCCAGCCTAGATTCAGGATTAAATAAAAGAAAAGGAGATCTTAAAGAAGGTTTTACGGAACAGGCTGATTTTGAAACTCATGGCTGCTCTGGTATAGGCCAATCTGAGAATTTAAGTCCCTCTGAATCCAATCCTGAAAAATACCTGAATCCCTCACAGCATAGACAGGGTCAAAGCTAAACCAGGTCAGAATATCCTGCCAAGGAACATCTTGATCCGAGGTGTTCACCAAACAGGGATCATTTATCAGTTTATTCTTTACTTTGTTGGATGCCAAACACTTTCAAGATATACATAAGAGTAGAATGATTAGACCCCATCAAACTCCCATTTCATGTCCTAAGATCTGGAGATAAAAAATATTGCAGAATTCTAAATTATCTATGGCTTAAAGAAAAAAAAATTATAAATGAAGAATTTCACATATTAGCTGACCCAACTTTAACATCACTGTTATTAAAGTTATTCTTAATTTTCATAAAGTATTTCAAAGGCACAATTTAGTAATTGCATATATAACTGAAGGCATGAAACAATTATAGCAATATCACAAATCTGTCCTGTGTAAATGGTATGAGTTTCTACATTTTATAGCATTCAGATCTGCTAAGAACAAAAATATGTGTTTCTTTTGTGATTCATATGAATAAATACTTTCTTGGTCTTACATGTTAAATATTTGGGAGGACACAAACAATTTTAATAATAATAAAAGCAAGTATCGTTTTACAAAACATAGTTCTCAGTCAAAAAAAGGAATCTGTCAACATAGAAGATGCTTCGAAGTTTAACCATGACACATATGTAGCAGTAGTAAAGCATCTAATTTGTGTCATAAGACCTGGGTTTGGTAAGCTCTTTTACCTATTAATTATGTGACCTTTTTGCTAGTTACTTAGCTTCTCCCAGCCTCAGATTCTTCATATGCAAAATGAGGACAACACTTCCAATATTACAGCATAACTAGAAGAATTAAATGAAATAAAGTTTTTATTCATTCAACAAATATGCTTTAAAGAACTGTAGTTTTTTTATTATTATGTACAAAATTCCTCTTTCCAATATCTTCAAATGAAGAGATTATACTACTTAGGATTTTTATCCTAAAAAGTTAAACATATATTAACTTTTAATATTACCAAAAAAATAACAAACCTAATTCTAATTCTTAAGCGATGGCTCCAAAACTTCTTAGAAGGAAATTTTTAAACATTATTTGAGAAAATCTGAACTAAAATAATTAGAATAAGCAGATATTGAAGATATGACAATTGGGATCACATTTTAAAAGTTGTGACACAAAATAAATAAAAACAATTTTCTAAGAGATTTTTAAATATTAAACAGAAATACGGATCCAGACTTACCTCATAAATTATTGGGTCAATATCCAATTTCAAATATAAAACCTTACCATTTAAAAATCTTTGTTTTCAGGAAAATGATATTAAATATGAGGGAAACTAGTCTGACGTGAGTTTTTTTCACAACAAAGCACACTAACCACTTAAAATTTATAACTTATAAATTACTACAATTATTCTAATAGGTTTAGGGAAACAGATAAATTTAAGTATCATTATAATGCAGACTTTACTTGGACTCTACTGATCAAAATTCAGCATGGAAAGACAAAATTACAGATTTGAGTACTTTTTAAAAAAAGGTGTCCTTTCTGAAACACTTATTTCAAAACTCACAACAGGAGGAGCCATGTGAAAGTTGTTCTTTCTGTACCATTCAAAAGATCAAAACATCCACAACATTACTGATGCCAGGCATAAAATGAAAGTCATTATTGATATTCAACCACTACACTTCAAATCCTAAACCAGACAGTTCAACCTCCATGTTTATTCAATTGCTAGTCTATTTGCCATCAATTCTTGTGGAAAAACTAGAAACTAGACTAGTGATGCTCATTAAACTTCATATAACCTGAAGATACTTTTAATTACAATAGACTTGGACCAATTCTATTAGAAATTTATCCTAAAAATGAGTAAAAGATATTAACTGGCACCAATCTTCTCTGCACAGGTCAATCTTCCCTAAGAACATGAACTAAAGCCCTCAGACCGGCCTTGCAAATGAATATCAAACAGTGAAAAGCAATCTCTTTGGATGCACCCAAGCAATTTTAATATACATTTCTGCATACCTAGGTAGAAACTGGAATAGAAATAATTTGAATCTTTTCTTTTTCCCTCACTTGTAAATGAATGTCGTAGATGCCTTGAAAAATTAAGTTTAGGAGAAATAGTAGTTAACTTTAAGTTTCAGACACCACTACCCTATATATAAGAAAATAAAATCGAAGAGCAGTCTCTCAATAAGACTAAACGTTCAAAACATAACTACGGTTGTTTCTAGTTGTTTGAAAATTATTTTTAAATGTTTCGAAATCTTATAAAATGGCTTTAGAAATCAAGTTTGAAACTCAGAGGAAAAAGCTAATCTTGAATAATTACAAGACAAATTACTGAAAGGCTAAATTAGAACACAAGACAAGACACAATAAGTTCTACAGCTGGAGATGAACCATCTGTCTCCTGAAGAAGTGCTTCATTAGGTCCACTTAATGTTGCTTCTTATACTGCACATTAATAATTCAAAACGGCTCGTTTTAAGAAAAGTTCTATTCAAATATTACAGTTTGTCTCCGTGTTGCCAGTAAAAGCCTTTGTTTCCAGTTTCGTGGACTATTCTGGGATGTCAAGAGTTATATTATTACTGCTCCAGGAGAGCCCTTGTTTCAATTCACTATCACCGGGGCATAACTGATGTTTAGAGAGAACTGACGCTTAGACATGTTTAGAGAGGAACAGACCTTACCATTCCAACCCTCATCAATAAACACTTTTTGTATATTCGTTGTTGTTGCTGCACTTAAGTTTCCTTAAAAAGACACCGGCACACACAATTTTCCCATCGCCGACAGGGAGAAAGACCATCAGGCTTGCTCTGCAGGCGCTCCAGGGAAACAGACGCCGAGAAGCCCCGTTGGCCGAGCAGGGAGCGCGCAGGGCTGGGGGAGGGAGCAGCCTGAGGAGCCGGAGGCAGAGACCGCGCCTGTTTACAGACGCCGTCGCCCTCCCCCACCCCACAGACGGGGGTCCAAACAGCATTTCCTGTGCGCACTCTCCGCCCGTCCCAGGCCCCAGGAGGAACGGAGGAGCCGGCGGCCTTTGGCCCCCACCCTATCGCCCAAGCCTTCCTCGCCCTCCCTGGTCCGGGCGGCGTCCGTGCCTCCCCTCGGCCTACCTACCCCGCAGGCCTTCCCGGCGCACGCAGAGGCCTGAGGCCTAAAGGACGCCGGCCACTGACAAGCCCCTAGGCCGTCGGCGGTGCCCCTGTGGGGCCTGGGCCGGCCGGACTGCCGCTGCCGCCAGGAGCAGAGGGCGGGCGAAGACAGCCCCTTCCAGCCGCGGCCGCCTATTGTTCCCGGCGTGGCCCGCGGCCGCCCCGCTCCCCACGCCGCCGCCCGCCGCTCGCTCACCGCGCTGGTCCGAGCAGCAGCTCCTCTCAGCTCCGAGTCCCCGCGGCCGTCGACACTGCCACGGCAGCCGCCGCTGCAGCCGCTGCCACCGCCGACTCTGACTCTGTCCCAGGCCGCCGGGCCACGGCTGCCGCCGCCACCGCCAGCGCCGCCTCCGGCTTCCCACCTGCTGCTGCTGAGGCTGCTCCTGCAGCAGGGGCCATCTTGTTGGTCTGCCTCCTCTTCCTCCTCCTCGTCCTCCGCCGCCCGGTTGCTCGTTGTCCTCGTCCCCTTCCTCTTCCTCGGGCTCCGGCCCGCCCCGGAGACTGGGGCGGAGATGCGGGCGAGGCTCCGCCTTTGGCAGGCGGGGCAAGTGGAAGGGCGGGGCGGGGCGGGGCGGGCGCGGGAGGAAAGCTCTGACTCACCCGCCACCAACGCCCGGGAGCGAGGCCGGCGACGCTCACCGCCTCGGCCCGAAGCGCAGACACGCCCTGAGCCGAGGAACTGGTCCGTCTGTCCTGCCCTCCCCGCCAGCGCCTTTGGGCCCAGCGGACAAGTGGCCACACGGCAAGGGTGAATTGGAAAATTTCTGTTGTTTCAATCAAATCCCACGCTACCCTTTTGGCTTTCTCAGCTCTTGTCCCTCAACTCTTGTTTCTTTTTGACATCTTATCCCGCACCCCATTTTTTATTCTTCCATATTATCCAAGTTCTCGACCACACCAGCTTTGTCCTTGTCACCCCTCTCGCACAGTCCCGAGAGTTCAGCCTCCCAAGACGGTGAAACAGCACAAGAGCCCGGCCACTCCCTGCTCCAAAACGTCTCCCCAGGCCCATGTGAACAGTAAGCTATCTGGGAAGGACAGCAAAAGATCGACCCATAGAAGAGCTGCTGGATCTAAAATCTAACCTTGTAGCTCTTTAAAGTTTCTTGTCCCTTGTGGAAAAGATGCTGTTTTGGTTTTGGGGAATGAGAAACCCCTTCAAGGCAACTCAGTGTAGCTAAACTCTTACTTTCGAGAAGGGGGAGAAATGGAATTCTTTTAATACCATTCAGTACTAATTTTAAAATAATTTGTCTAGAATACAGGAGAGTCCCCAAATTAACAGCCATTTAATCCTCCCCACTCTGCACTGTCTCCTTTTTTGTTTCAAATCTTGGCCAAGAGAGCAGAGATTTTGTTTTTCTGTCCTTTCTTCACTGTATACATCACCAATACCAAGAAAAATATTTCCGCCTTTACCTGGATAGATTGGAATCACTGTAACAGTATTTTTATATTATGTGTGAAACATAATCACACACCTTCCTAAACTCAGCAGAAGAGTGCTTTTTAATTGTTAACACCTTCCTGCTGCTGAGATTTCAGCTTCTTTTTAGAAGACCCATTGATGTCTTTCTACTGATTGGAAGTTGCTGTCTTTGAAGTGGGCTAAATCTGTAACCTTTTCTTTAACCTACTAAATCGTAACCCCAGTCCTACAAGGAGTAAATTTCTACTGGGTTGGGGTGGGGGGCATTAGGTTAGCATATACTAACCTAAAAGCAATCTCTTGGATAGCCTTTCCTTACCCAAACCGGACCTCTGTCCCCTGCTAAGAAAAACAGATTAATCTGTTCCTACTGCTTTTCCTCCTCCTCCCTTCTTCTCACTCCTAGGGAACCTTCCACAACAGAAGGTTTTAGCGGCTGTTGCTAGGCAAACATGCCAACTTCCCTGTTTAGGTGAAGCAAGTAACTCAACCTCCATTACAAACAATTTAGATAATGTAATTTCTTTGAATTATTAATAGTTGGACCTCAGTTAGTAAAGCCCCCTAAAGGTTCCCTTATAAAATATAATAATATTTAAGTTAAATTTATTTTTATTTCATCAATATTTCAATTAAAAATAAGTTAAAAATGGAGAGGCTTCCCAAATTCATTTTAGTGATACAATTAAACAGAAACATTTGACAGAAAAAGAAGAGCCACGTTGAAGAAGACACTTTAAGTGTTTACAATAAAAACTAATCTGTGAGAAGTCATTTATATGTTTTGAACTCCCTAGTTAGACTAGAAGTATGAGATACAGAGGATTAAATTGTCCCTTGAAACTGAGTCTAGGAGAGAGAATATGGTTTTTCAGTAAGGGAGGAAAAAAAATATTCTGGGTTTTATTCTCAAATTAACAATTATTTTAAAATTTTAGCTAAGGAATTAAACTTTTTCCTGATTTTGCTGTTTAAACTTTTTTTTTTTTT
>VBSM01000662.1:10222026-10241789 GCA_008086735.1 Cheirogaleus medius
AGAGGCTAAGGCAGGAGGATCGCTTGAGCCCAGGAGTTTGATGTTGCAGTCAGCAATGATGACACCTAGGGTGACAGAGTGAGACCCTGTCTCAAAACCAAAAAAACCAAAAAAGCAAATAGTACATTTAGGATTAGCACATTTACTCTTTATAACATTCAGTCAAAAAACTGTAAATGAATATCGAACTCTACTTGATATGCATGCTGAAGTGTTTAAAGGTGAAATGTACTAATATCTGCAACTTACTTTGAAATTCAACAATAAATAAGATGGCTTTGTAGATGGATAGATGAATAGATACAGGAAAGCAAATATAGTAAAATGTTAATTGTAGAATATTGGTGGTGGGTATATGGTGTTCACCATGTGATTCTTTGTGTTTTAAAATTTTCAAAATAAAATTTTGGGAGGAAATGATGTTTTTCAAAGCTCAGTTTTAGGCTTTCTTTTCTTCTTTATTCTGTTTTCTCTGCCCATCCAATCTCATCCACTTCCATGATTTCAAATATCAGCTGCTGATGCCCATATTTATATCTTTATCTCAGACCTATTTTATGGGCTCTTGACCCATGTATATCTTACTTGACATCTCACTTAGATGCTTTGTGGGCATCTCAAATTCAGCATTCCAAAATGGGCTTATATTTATCTTTTTCTTGCTCCAAACCTGCAACTCTAGTGTTTCTCACCTCAGTAAATTGTGCCTCTCCCTACTCATGTGCTCATGCCATAAACCTAGTACCTCCTTGATATCTTGTTTTTTTTTCTTCACATCAAACAATCATGAAATGCTGTCAGTGACAATTTTTAAATGTATATCAAAATCTCTTTACTCACCGCTGATACCAAGGGGGTACGAAAGAGGTCCCAGTTACCATATTTTCTTGTCTATTATAATAGCTTCCTAACTGATCTCCCCTCTTCTGTCCTCCATAAAAAACATCACACTGATTCTTTTTTTTTCTCTTGCTGATTCTTTCAAAACATAAACCAATTATGTCATCCCCTTGCACAAAACTCTTCAATGGCTTCTAATAACACTTAAAATGAAATTAAATTCCATGACATTGGCTATGGATCAAATTGTGTCTCCCCCCCCCAAATTCATATGTTGAAGCCCTAACTCTCCATATGACTATATTAAAGATGGAGCCTTTAAGAAAATGATTCAGGTTAAATGAGGTAGTAAGAGTGGAGTCCTGATCTGATAGGACTGGTGCCCCTATATGAAAAGGAAGAGACACCAGAGTTTCCTCTCTCCCATGTAAAGACATAGTGAGAAGGTTGCTGTCTGCAGGTCACAAAGAGAGCCCTCACCAGGACCTGAATGTGCTGCCACTCTGATCTTGAACTTCCAGCCTCTAAACTGTGAGAAAATAAATTTCTGGTTTTTAAGCCACCAGTCTATGGTATTTTGTTATGGCAGCCTGAGCCAATGAAGACAGCATATAAGGTCATGTATGATCAGCACCAATTGTCTCTCACGTCATGCCTTAGCATTTTCCCCTTTGCTCTCTACTTCAGCCTTCCTTGTCTTATTTCATTTCTAAACATGATGTGTTCCCTTTTGTCTCAGAGCCTTCATATATGCTATTCTTTCTGACTAGAGTTCTTCCCCTCCTATTCATCCTTTAGTTTCATTTTAAATGTCACTTCTTCAGAGAGGCCTTCCTTTACTTCTCAGTCTAAATTAAGTGCTTCTCTCAGACTCTCAGAATACTCTCTAATTTTTCCTTATAATAAGAGTTTGTAACTACATAGTTAATTGTGTAATACTTCGTTTAATATTTCTTCTTCCCTAGAATTTAAGTTACATACATGTAGAAACTGTCTTATTCATTGTTGTATCTTTAGAGCCAAAAAAATGTCTCATGGATAGTAGGCCTCAAGAAATATTTGTTGAATGAATGAATAAATAAATAATGATTGCAGATGCCTGTTCATTAAGTAGATAAGTGCTCATCCTACTAATATAGAAAGCAGCTGATATGATTCTTTTAAAAAATATAAACACAGTACAAAACTGTACATATAGACCCTCTAAATCAAAAGTAACAAAAAATGCTAGTTAAAATATTTTTTAAAAATTTTCTTGTATGTATATATAAACTGGCAAGAAAGTGAGGAATATTCAGGCCAGACTCTGTATAAATGCAGGAACCCTGAGATTAAGAGAAGCTCTGAGAACTTTCTCCTTGAGGACATTTGCTGAATTTGTAACTCAGTTTTCATGGCCCTGAAGGACTAGGGGCAGAAAAGACAAAAGAAGATTCAAGATAGAAAGTGTAACATGAGATTTTTCCCTTCATAAAGGCAGGACCTCAATATTAGGGAGAACTAAACATGAATGCCTATTCCCTCCCTAGGCCTGCAAAAAATTACCTGTTTTAAACCTTGGTGCTGACTGGAGAGTGAAAATATTTCCCCTGAGAATTCATTACTGTGAGCCAGACCTCTTGCTGGTTTATAGTTTGAATTCATACTTCTTAGGTAGGCCAAAAAAATATTAATTCAGTCATTTCCCTTTAAGTGGCTCCTGACTAGTATGCCCCAGTCACCTGTCAAAAGTAAATGCAAATCTTTTCGGGAAGACCCCACCTTCATCCCAGGCCTTAATAATTTCCATAGAAAGTTCTAGGAAAAAGCATAACTCACAGTAAAATAATAGGAAGAATGACATATAAATAATGATAATGATAATGTCAATAAGAAATAATCATTCAAGGTAATAAGTTATCATGGGCCATCATGGCAGAATCAGATCCATAGAATTTTCAGCTGCTGAAATTATCTGATACAGAAAATCAATAAGTAACTTTAGTGTCTCTAGGAATAAATAAAGCTTTAAGGCTGAATAAAGAGTGGGCAGATTCAAAAGAGAATCAAAAGTCTATTCTGATACTGATGGACCAGGGAATGCAAACTAATCCTTTCTCTTTTTTGAGAACAACTAGAAAAGCTGGTTGAAATATTTTTAAAACCTTGAAGACATTTGAGAGCTTCCAAGTCAGTGAAAAAACAGCTATATGTAATAAATTTGAAAATCTAGATTAAATCCAAAAATTTCTAAACATATATAAAATTTCAAAGTTGACAGAAGAAATGGAGAACTTGAACAGACAAAAAATTAGAGAAATTAAAATAGTAGTAAGACCTCCTCTCACACACACACAAAAACAAAAACAAAAAAACAGGTACAGATGATTTTATGGATGAGTTTGTCAAACTTTTGAGGAACAATTCATTCTTGTTTTATAGAAGGTTTTTCAGAAACTAGAGGAAGAACAAAAGATGCTCAGCTAATTTTAGAAGAAAGCTATAATCTTGATTTCCAAACCTGATAAGGACAATAAAAGAATATTTTAGGCCGATTTTACTTATGAATATAAATGCAAAAATGAGCTACAGCTACGCACAATAACATGAATAAATCCAACAAACATAAGGCTGGTTAAAAAGGGCAAGTTGTAGAAGAATGTAATCGCTATGATTCCACATAAATTTTAAAAACATTTAAAAATAATATGTTGTTTAAGGATATATGCACAAGTGGTCAAAAATGTAAAGAAAAACTAGAATAATTAATCAAAACTTCAAGACAGTGTTCACTTTGAGGGTAATAAGGGAGTTACTAAGTAGAAATATTTTGTTTCTTGGCCTGGATAATGAAGACACACATGTTCATTTTATCATTATTCTTTAACTGCTAATTTTCATTCATTCTTTTATGTACATCATATATTGCATAATTTTTAAAATTTGATGAATTAAAATCTTTAAAAAAGTCATAGCAACCTCGGAATAGAGAGACAAAATCACCCCATCTTCCCCTCTCAGAAAATTTACTAATAAGGTACAAGGATATTTAACTAAAAAACAAAACAAAACAAAACAACCCAAAAGGCCACGATATTTTGAATTCTAACCTTCCAGAGATAATGACCAAAAAAAACTAGTGTGTCGTGAGAGTGCTTTTCAAAAATTTGGCTAAATCATCAAAACTGTTCCTATTAGACTATCTACTGACTTTCTATTACTGGATGAATCACCTGTTCAAATCATAGTTACATAATTTCCCTAAGAATGCCTGCTTGGTCTACTCAAATATACTTGCAATTTCAAGGATATAGTCCCTTTCTTAAATAATTCATACTGTGCTTACCACTGTCAGTGTACACAGGCAAGCATTTTATATACAAGGTACCTCATAATTTTTTTGATGAGCTGTAGAAAACTTCATGGCATTTTACCAATTCAGACTTTTTAAATTGACATATAATTGTATTTTTAAAATTTTTTTAGAGACAGGGTCTCACTCTGTTGCCCAGGTGCTTCAGTACAGTGGCGCCATCACAGCTCACTGTAACCTTGAACTCCTGAGTTCAAGCAATACTCTTGCCTTAGCATCTGGAGTAGCTGAGATTACAGGTACTCACCACCATGCCCAGCTAATTTTTAAAATATTTTTTGTAGACACAGGGTCTCACTATGTTGCCCAGGCTGATCTTGAACTCCTGGCCTCAAGCGATCTTCCTGCCTTGGCCTCCCAAAGTGCTGGGATTACAGATGTGAGCCACCATGCCTGGCCTAATTGTACATATTTATGGGGTACATAGTGATGTCTTGATACATATATCATATAGTGATCAGATCAGGGTAATTACCATATCCATCATCGCAGTTATCATTTCTTTGTCCAATTCAGACTTTTTAACTTCAGATAACCTTGATATTGATGAAATTACTCAGAGATACAATGATGTCTATATTTTGAATCAGCTTGAAAAACAGGTTAATGGAGAAGCAGTAATGAAACATCGCCTGGGGACAAGCACCATCACCACCATATCATAACAATAAAGCCATCCCCATGTCTAGACACTGTGCTAAAAGCTTTATATTCATTATATTGAATCTTTATAATACTGGAAGATGGATATTATTATTATTGCCATTTTACAGAATAAGACACAGAGGTTTGGAAAGGTTAAGTAACTCATTCCAAATATTATAAAACAGAGTAAATAGCAGAGCTGAGAGTAAAAGCCATTTCTGTTGATTCCAATTTACTCAGTCTATTTTATAGCAATGCTGACTCTCTTGGCCATTCTCAAGTAAATTTAGCTAATCTAAAGCTTGAATGTTTATGGTTTTTTAAAAAAATGATAGCAATGACCTGTATAACTCATTTAATTATAAGATACAGAACTGGTCCTGAGCCCATCTGTCCTCAGATCCATTTTTTGCCTTCCCTGATCTCGGTATCACAGAGCAGAATGACCTTCCTGTGTCAGCTGGCTTCCTGATGTGTTTGGCTAATGGGAGGAGTTTAGAGAATGAGAGGAAAAAGAAGCCAGGTTATTTCTCACCAACTCTCTACCTCTGGCTTCAGGTGGCATTCTTGAGCATCTGCTATTTCCTTCATGGCTCCAGCTGCTGCTGGGCAGGTTTCGCCAGGTAACCCTAGTCCCTGGACTCCTTTAACACTCCTTCCTCCCTGTGTCCTTTTAGCCTAGTGTTGTTAGTGGATAATCTCTGGGTTGACCCTTCTAACACCTAGGTAATCAATTCCCTGCCTCAAATTTTGTCTGTTTTAAATACTTAGAGTGGCTTCTACAAGCCTGATGGGATCCTGCTGATATAGACATTATCTTGGCCAGTGACACATACAGGATATTGCTAGTTTGTTGTTTTTTTTTTTTTTGAGGCAGAGTCTCACTCTTTTGCCCAGGCTAGAGTGCCATGGCGTCAGCCTAGCTCACAGCAACCTCAAACTCCTGGGCTCGAGCAATCCTTCTGCCTCAGGCTCCCAAGTACCTGGGGCTACAGATATGCGCCACTATGTCTGGCTAATTTGTTCTATATATTTTAGTTGGCCAATTAATTTCTTTCTATTTTTAGTAGAGACCGGATCTCGCTCTTGCTCAGGCTGGTTTCGAACTCCTGACCTTGAGCAATCCTCCTGCCTCAGCCTCCCAGAGTGCTAGGATTACAGGCATGAGCCACCACATCCGGCCTACAGCCTCTTTCTGAGGGAAATCTGCAATAGTGCCCCAAAGCAAGAGCCTTGGGTGTAGGAATGTGTGGATGTGTTTGTTCCTCTTGACTCTATCACCATGGCCACCGCTGACTGACGCAGGTGAGTACCTCTGACCTAAGAATGGCCAACTATTGGCTGGCTGGCTTTCCATGAAGGAGCCTGGAGAGAGAGCTTCGCCATCAGATCGTTAGCAACTATTTATCTATACAATCAATTTGTTTGTTTGATCTATAGATTTAGAGGGTAAATTAGTTGGTATTAGGAGCGAAGGCAGAAAGTCACCCTGAGGGAAACAGAAACACAGAGAAAAGATTATAATGTCAGTAGCTGAGTATTCAGGAAAGACTGGCAAACTCTTGCAGTAGAGGGGATGCTTTATTTAAACACTAAAGAAACTTCCAGTTCAGAAACTACATTATAGTCTCATCCAGTTCACCTGTACTCAGGTATCCATTATTCCCATGTGATCCAGTTATCTTTCCATTTCCTGTTTTCCTGGATGACTGAGATTCGAGACTAATATTTGTCTTTATTTTCTTTTTAAAAAATTTCCCTGGTGGTCATGTATGGTGGCTCATGCCTGTAATCCTAGCACTTTGGGAGGCAGAGGTGGGAGGATCAATTGAGGCCAGGAGTTTGAGACCAGCCTGAGCAATATATCAAGACCTTGTCTCTAGAAAAAATAGAAAAATTAGCCAGGTATGGTGGCACGCGCTTGTAGTCCCAGCTACTCAGGAGGCTGAGGCAGGAGGATCACTTGAGTCCAGGAGTTTAAGGTTGCAGTGAGCTATGATGATGCCACAGCACTCTAGTCCAGACAAAAGAGCAGGACCCTCTCTCTCAAAAAAAAAAAAAATATTCAAGCTTCAGATTAGCTAAATAACTTGCCAAAGGTGTAAGTGTAAGAGTTAGGTGTTTTGATTTTTGTGTTCTCTAATTACCTATAAACACACAAGCATATACAAACCACCAGTGATTTATTTAGTAGGAAAATAGACATGTCCAGATACACTAGGTATCAGATGTTTACTCCTGGGTATCCAGTGTCCTTCCCCTTACATGGGAAATTTATATTTCTAGGCATCTTTTGTGATAATGGTTCTCCTGTTTTACAGAGGAAAGATCAAATTGAGTCATAATAGGCAGATATTCCACAACTGGAAACCAGATAAACCTATTCCTTCATTCAGAAACTCTTATTGGGAAACTACTCTCTGGCAAAAATTTGCTAAATGCTGGGGATACAGAGATGAATAACGCATCATCCTTTGCCCACAAGGAATTTTCAGCCCAAAGGATAAGAGATATAAGTAGCAAATAAATAACAGCACAGCACAAGAAGGATAGCAAAGGTATGGGCAAAGTACAAATATAGACCAGATGACCTCTATGGAAGTGGGTGACAGACAAGGCTGTCTGGAAGAAATAACTTTGGCATGAGTTTGGAAAGTTGAATGGGAATGTCAATACTTAATGGTAAAAAGGAAAAGGATGTTGCAAAGAGATTTTAAAAAATACTAAGAATGTAAGAAAAGAAAGAGGAGGGGTGATGGCCTAAATATCAGGGAGATGGTTTCAAGGAAGGCGAGGTATACAGTATAAAAAAAAACCCCAGAAGTATCTGTCAAGTAACATATTTGCTAAGACAAGACCAATGGACCTGGCAAGACCATTGACAACTTTTTCCAGGACCATTTCAAAATGAGGAGGGAATGGCAATTAAGCAAGAATGCAACAGGATCCAGAATAAAAACGAGATAAACTAGAGGTATCGAATGGGGACTATGTTTCAAGAATCCCAGAGATGAATGAAAATTGTCCCAATACTCTTCTATAAAGTTGGAAAAGGGTTAGAGAACATAAAAGAACATGGGGAGCAAATGGAAATTGGGAGAATAATATCTAAGGAACTAACCTAAATTGGAGAATCTTTGATTACTGCAATTTTCTGATATGCTTTCTGTTTAGTAGATAAAGGACTATAATAGGCCTATTTGTCATTCCCTCTTTCTTGCCAACAAATGTGTACACATGTATTGTATGGGTCACTTTCTATCTTCTTCTTAGTGTGTACTGTGGAGAGTATAATTCCTACCAACATCTACAGTCAGTGACCATTTGACAGATGGTTAGATACAGAAAGCATGGACTCTGGATTCAGATCACCTTGATTCAAATCCTATTTCCACTTGCTATCTATGTGATCTTGCACAAATTAGCTAATATCTTTCTCACTTCCCTCAGTTTTAAAGCAATGACAATGATAATACCTACCTAATATGGTTGCTGTTACAACATACAAAATGCTTTAAACAGTGCCTGGCACATATAAATTGGTATATGTGGTAGCTGTCATTATTATAATAATATTACTTGTGGGAACAATAAAATGGAAAGTTTGAAATTAAAATAATGCTGAAAAGGCTAAGACTCTGTGTGTGTGTGTGTGTGAAGAAGCCCAACTCAAACTAGTTTTTGTAAAAGAGTGAGTGTATCAGTTTATGTAACTATCTTGGATTATTTAGGCAGAGAGAGATTAGTTCTTTCTGTATCTCTTGGGACTATTTGCCACTCTTTGATGGCATCATTTCCTTCTAGCAGAACAGGGAGGAATGATATGGCTGGTAGTCCCAAGCCTACATCCTTATAGTTCATAATGCAAAAGCCAAGAGAGGCTTTTTCCCCCTCCCACCTCCTGCACAAGCAGGAAAGTCCAGGAAAGGAAGGATGGACCCAGGCTGTGTCATGTGCCCATCTTTGTAGCTGGAGAAATGGGGACCTTGATTAATAACTCCACCAAGATCACATGAAACTTCCATTCTGCTATGCTAAATCTACACTTATTGCCATATACTATGGTGCCTTCTTAAATCATATGCTCACCACACTTTGCCTTGTAGGTAAGGTGTTATTGAAAATCATTTTTAGACAATTCAATAAATAACAACAATAAAAGTAACAATAGCAACTAATTTTTAGAGCTTACTATGTGTCACATATTGTTCTAAGTATACTAACATGTAAATTCTTACAACAGTCTTATAAATTGGCATTATTATTATCATTTTACAAATGAGGAAATGTAGGAAAGAACAACTAAGTTGCATGCTCAGAGGTCACTCATCAAAACAGTGGTAAAGCTGAGACTCTCTGGACTCTTCGCCTGTGCTGCCAGAGAGTAGGAGGAGAAATCACCCAATATTGCTGGGTATGCAAAAACATATTTTCAAGTATAATCAGTGGAGATTTTGGAATCAAACCAAAAGATCAGTTCAGTTTTGAACCTTCATAAGATGTTGAAGACTAAGAAACGTTTGTGGAAGGTTGGAGTGGATTTTTTAAAAAATTCATCAGTATTCTAAATCACCCAAAGAATATATTGGATACAGCGTATTTTGGTACCCTAGGAAAAAGTCCACAAAAAAAGCACATTCTTGAGTATTAATCAAGAGCTTACTTGTATAATATTATAAACAACTTTATCTACTGAAGGATTGGAGACTCTTTGTAGACTGAGAGTAAGCATTGGGCCAATATTTGGTTAAGTCAGAAGCTCTTGTTCATATGGAAATCAGGAAACATTTCTTAAGGTCCAGAAACACCTCTGACATCTCTTCAGGTTTGTACAATTTGTCCTGTGTTCCTTTGTCCTTCACAGTTACCACCACACTGTCTGTGACTCTCCTACCAAGGCTGTCTGACAAACTCTCTCTTCGTCCTTCTCTAATCTTCCTTAATGACCTTGGGAAAAAAGGCCAGAAGCCCTTTTTCTTTTTAAGGAATCACTACTAATTGCTGTGGGGAAACAAATTTGTAGTCAAAAGAAATTGACAGAATGGGGAAGCAACAAATATTCACAAAATTTCAACAAGTTATTCCTCATATTTTACCAAAATGAGACATTTACCAAAATGGGTCAAACCAGTTTCATCATAGTCCTACCTGGAACTTTCTTTTTGCCTAATTGTTATTTATTGAGCACATATATGCTGGGCACTGTCTGAATCATTTTACATATTTCAGCTCCTCATGACATCCTTGTGAGACAGGTACAGTTAGCCTCCTATTTCGTATGAGGAAACTGGCACAGAAGGGTTGGCTACTTGCCCAAGGTGACAATGAATAATAGAGTCGTGACTCAAACTGCCAGCTCTAAAGTCTGTTCTCTTGACCCCTGCACTATATGGCTTCTCTGATGTTGCCCCAGTCAGGCCAGACAGTTTGAAAAGTGGAAGTGTGTAACAGTTTGGGGGTGCTGAGTGGCAGTACGGCTTAAGGGAGGAGTGCTCTGGCAGGATCTCTTTGGCAGAATACTTGGCAAGATCACCATTGCCTGGTGACTGCTTCTCAGCTTTGGAGACTCAGAAATAAGATTTTCTCAATTACTCCCCTCCCCCCAGAGATAATGAATGTCTTAAAGGCAATTCACACTCAACAAACTCACAGGACACTGATGTAACAGCCAAAATGTTATGAGGCATATTCCTTTCCAGTGTCTAGAAACTCTTACACTCTATCTGGGACTCACTCTTCTGCTATCAGGGAACCTAGAAAACCAGGGAGTTTATAAGTGAGAGTGGAATTGTAGCAAGGGAAGTAGAAAATTTGAGGCAATACAGGGTGAGCATCCCCAATCCAAAAATCTAAGACATGAAGGGCTCCATAATCTGAAACTTTTTGAGTGCCAACATGATGCCACAAGTGGAAAATTCCACACCTGACCTCATGTAATGGGTTGCATTCAAAACACAGATATGTAGCACAGTTTATTCAGGGTCCCCAAAGGAAAAAAGACCCTCCCACTTCTGTGTGAATTTACTTATGTATAAATAAGCATAAGAAAATTATTGCTTGTTGACAGCATATAAATTCAGAGTCTGGAATGATAGTGATGCCATATAGCCACAGATTGTACACGTGGGTAACTGAGATAGTGACCCCTTTGCTTTCTGATAGTCCAGTGTACACAAACTTTGTTTTATGCATAAAATTCTTAAAAATATTGTATAAAATTTGAGATGTGCAACATGTGGGGGATGGTCATGCTTGAGGCTCTGCCTTGAGGGGGGAGGGGGGCATGGGCAATATACATAACTGTAATATTTGTACCCCCATAATATGCTGAAATAAAAAAAATAAAAAAGAAAAAAAAATATTGTATAAAATTACCTTTGGGCTGTGTGTATAAGGTATGTATGAAACATAAATAAATTTCGTGTTTAGACTTGGGTCTCATCCCCAAAATATCTCATTATGTATATGCAAATATTCTAAACTGCAAGAAAATCTGAAACCTGAAACACTTCTGGTCCCAAGCATTTTGGATAAGGGAGACTCAACCTGTATTTCCTTTAGGCTTTGGGCATGGCTAATTAAATATTCTTTCTCCTATACCAGAGGACACAACCTGATGGCCCTTGTTCTCAGACTTAGTTCTTTATCCACATTCCAGGGCTGGATGGACATGTCCAGCATTTGTCTCAGTAGCTCTCTGGATGTTAGAAAAGAAAAATCTTACCCACATTCATGAAGCTCTGTAGGTGGCTTCAGTCTGTGAGACACAAAATAGATATAAAGAACAGTCCTTGCCATCAAGGAGGTTGCAGCTTCATTATGTAGAGAACTAAGAATAACAAACATCAAAGTTTGTAATACAAACTCTAGGTTCCCAGAAGCCAAAGGGATCGGAAAAGATAAAGATTACTTAGAGCTGGTATAGGTCATTGATTAGAAATCTTAAGAATGGGTTAAATTTATATTGGTAGAGGGGAAGGATAGGACGTCCCAGTGGTATAAAGATCATGAAAGGGGTATACTTCCAAGGAGAACAATGCAACCGAATAGGGAGTTACTGCAGGATAGGTGCAGTAAGGCCTCATAACAGCGCACCTTCAGAGGCAGGGAGGGAATTTAGATAAGACAAGTTTGGCATACAGGGGAGAGTGTGTTAGCAAGGACATCCAGGGGGCTACTATGGTAATCCATTTCTGACATGCTGAGGGACTTAACTGGAGAGGGGCAGAGGGGAATGGATAGGAAGAGCTAATACTTGGAAGCAAATATTATTAGGTCTGCATTATTTATTAGGAGGAGTGAAATAGAAAGATGGATTCAAAATATCTCTTGGGTTTTTCCTGTGCCCACTGGTGTTTATGTTTACCCAATTTTCTCTTCTCTTCTCTTTCTTTAAACTCTCTTCTCCCACCCACATGTAAAACTATGAGGAGTAAAATCAGGTCAAATATTTCTGATAAACTCTTTTTGACCAGTTAATAAATGTTTATCTCAATGGGGAAAGAATCTCAAGAATCAAGAGTCTTCATTACTGTTTTTAGGCTGCCTTCTTTGAACATTGAGCATATACTTTTTTTTCTTTTCAATTCTTTCTTTTTGATATTTAGGTGTCCCAAAGCAAAAAGGCTGTATTTCTTTATCTTACAATAGAATTACTGGATACTACCTTTTTTTTCAGTTACATGTACACTTGAAACTATCTTGAGTTTCATTATATTTCTCCAAATATTGATTCTTCTGCAAACACTAATAAAGATAAATTGAAGTTAATATTCTACACTTCATTCAGAAAGATCCCAACATTCTTTATAATGTATACTGGTATCATTATTTTATGTAGACACACTGCACTTCCTCAGTGCCTTTCATCTGAGGATCATAAAGTACACAGCAAACATTAATTAACTCTTACAACAACCATGTGAACTATAATTTTTATGTGTCTATAGAAGATGAATCACCTGAAGGACCAGCAAAACACAGCCTTTGTGGGGAAGACTATGCTTGGCACAACTTGATGTATCAGCAACCCAGTCAAATAGTTTAGATCAGGAAAGGAGGCATCATTTGTTATTTAACTAAAACCACCAATGGAGTTTCAGCAAGAAAATAATGACTTATCTAGGTTCCCACAAGCAACATTTGGCTTTTGCAACAAACCCCACCATAAAAAGAAGGAGGTGTTAGAGTCTATTAATAGCTACACCATCAATCTTATAGTCACTCCCAAGACAAGTAGTTCAGCAGCAAAACAGACCTAGTTATTAACTGAAGCTTTGATATAGAATCAATGCAGAGAAAGTGTGCTACAGGCTGACTCATCAACACTTTGCTTCTTATCTGTATTTCCCTGGAGTTTCCCTAATTCAGGTGTGTAGCAGGCCAAGGCCTATTTAGCTGAAGAGAGATTAAATCTTCATTATTGTTTTTCAGGCCTCTCTCTTTAATGAAAACAAAAACAGAAATAGAATTTACAAAGGAAAATGTTTACCAAAAAATGGCCTTTCTTTTCTATGTTGAGTCACTAAACAATCAAGCATATATACCAAACATGCTTTGCTCAGGGAAACTGATTTAACAACCTTTTCTTTATTGCAAACTCATATTTATTCTAGCTTTTTAGTATAGAAATTTTCAAATATATACAAAGCAGATAGAATGATATAATGAAGATCCCACGTATCCATCACTTACCTCTAACAATTAGTTCCTTTACTCATGCATCACCATGCAGTGAACACTTTGCAGAAATTCCCAGTCCCTCGGTTTGGAAATAACACTGTTAACCTCAAAGAGACTCATGGAATCCTGAAAGCCAAATTTTAATTCATTTTAATTGAGTTTGTAAAATAAAAATACATGCAAATGTCATAAGGTAAACTTATGGGAAGATGAGAAAAATATGTCACAAAATCAAACAAAATGTCTAAAACCTAAGTAATAATATTACCTGCCATTTATTAAGTCATGTGCCAGACACTTTACTAGGCATTTACCCCACATTCTAACCTCTTATTTAATTTTTCAACCATCCTAGATGGTAAGTGTTAGTGTCCTTATTTTAAAGATGAGGAAACTGAGGCTTGGAGAAGTTTAGGTAACTAGCTCACATTCACAAAGCTAATAAACAACAGAATTGGCAACTAACATTACCTAATTCCAAAGTCCATGCTTTGTTTTACAAACTATAGTCAAAGGACCCACTAGAGCTCAATCCAAAAAGAATGTGTTAATAATGTTAGAAGGGGAAAGAAAGTGGTAAACACCCAATCTGGGGTGGGGGAAAAGAACTCATAAAAATTGTTAAAGCTTTAGCACCAAAGCTAAGGCAAGTGAATTAATCAAGTATATCTTGTATTTGCTCCATTTAAAAAAAACCCTAGATTTCTTAACATGACCAAATGAATAAATAGATCATTTGCTCAGCAAAATACAATAATTTAAAATAGCCGTAATTACATAGTAAAACATAATTTAACTTTGCCTACTCTCATAAATCAGAAGTTGTGCAAAATAAATCATCATTCATGCATTTCCTAAATCCATTATAAGCACTTGCTATCACAGTGCAGTGTATTAGAACTTGAATTTTATAGGCTCAGTCATCCTTATGTTTTCTAACAAATTGATTGTCAAGGTGCCAAAAAAGCAAGTGGGATTTTGTTTGACATATTTTTCATAGTAAAGGACCCACAATCATTTTGTCTTCAGCTTCTATTGCTCAGTAATTTCTTTTAAAAAAGTGGAGAAAACTTAAACTTTTATCTATTTTCCTTCATTAAAAAAATATAATCTAAGTATTACATACACATAATTGAAAAAAGTAAAATAGCACTGAATAAGTTGTAAAGACAAACAGTAGTTTTTTGCCCCACCGCTCTAAATTACCTGTTGTCTCAGAAATAATCACTTTTTTTTTTACCATTTTACCTGTTTCTTTATATATTTAGATCCATATTCTCAGTGATTTCTTTATAAAGCTGCTTCTTGATTTATCACTTTTAGATAGACATCATCTATTGCCTTCCTGGCATAGTAGAAAGGGTTTATTTGTTCAATAAATATTGGTTGAGCACCTACCATATGCCAGATCCTGCTCTATGGGCTGGGGGGTGCCAGAGGCAATAAAACAGACAAATCCTCGACTTTGTAGAACTTGCAATCAAGTGGATTAAACCCTTTTACAATCCTCTACACACTCCCCCTTAGTTCTAGTATATATAATTTTTAGTTCATCACCTGGGTTTATATTATGTCTATGTAAATATTGTTCACTGCAGTGCTCCAAATGGTGCTAAAATTATATTTCTTCTTTCTGCAACTCTTGAACTATTTTTAAAAACAGTTTTAAGTTGTATCTTAGCCCATTTGTGCTGCTATAACAACACTTTTCAGACTGGGTGATTAACAATGTAAATTTATTTCTCACAGTTTTGGAGGCTGGGAAGTCCAAGATCAAGTCACCAGCATTCAGCACCTGGTGAGGGCAGGGTGAGGAGAGTACACCTTGAGCTCCTAATCAGGGTCCTCACAGGGTGGAAAGAAAGTAGAAGAGCAAAAAGGGCCAAACTCTGTGAAGCCTCTTTTATAAAGGCTTTAACACATTCATGAAGGAGAAGCTCTCATGACCTAATCCCCTCCTAAATCCCCACTTCTTAACACTATTGCATTGGAAATTAAGTTTCAAGATGAATTTTGGGGGACACATACAGACCATAGCATGTTGCTACAACCGTTTAATTATCATCATAACCCACTTTTCACTAGTTTCTCCCCAAATGCTCATTATATAACAGAAAAGTAATTAGTTTTTTCATTTCCCAGAGACTTAATATGTGGAAACTGCTTTTATTTCAGTCTATATTGATTGCTCTCTAGGCCTGCTTCTTCAGTGTTGCATTGCACTGTTTCCTGGATTTGATGGGTCTTTGCCTTGGTCTGTAACTATTTTTTTTTTTTAGGGGAGAGTGTGAACACAGTCCCCCACTAGCACAAATTATGCAGTGGAGTTTCCCACATTTGGGGAAATAGCAGGAGTCAGCACATCCAGAGTGCAATGGATAAGCCTCACCCTGGGAAAACCACCTTTGTGATCATGGTATCTTCCCTGCCAGGTAAGGATATATAACTCTTTTTTGTTGGAGTATATTCTTAATAAAATCCAGAGAAAGCTGGATGGAAAATAGATTTTCTGAGTCTTTGAATACATGACAATGTCTTTAATTTATCTTCAGGTTTGAAAGGCATTTTCCCCTCAGAATTCCGAAAGCATTGCTTCATTATCTTCTAGCATCCAGTATTGATAACAGAATTGTGATGCATTCCCTTTCATGCTCTTTTGACTATGATCCATTTTTCCTCTCTGGAAGTTTTTGGAATCTTCTCCATCTAAAATTTCACAATGACAAAATTTTGTGTGAATTTTTGTTTATTGTTTTTTTCAGGCATTGTTAAGGGTATATGGGATTTTTCAATTTGTAGACTATTGACATTTGGGTCTGGGCAATTTTCTAGTATGATTTCAATATTAGTTTACTCCTCTATATTTACTCAGTTTACTTTTCAGAAATTTACAACTTGGATGTTGGCTTTTCTGGATTGATCCTCTATATCTCTTTTGTTTCCTATCTTTTACCCCTCTCTGCTTTCTGGAGAATTTCATTAACTTTTTCTTTGAACTCTTCTAATTACACTTATTTTGGCTGTTGCATTTTTAATTTCTATGAATCTTTTGTGTTCTCTGGGTTTTTTTTATGGCATTCTGTTTTACTTTAAAAATGGTTATCATATAATCTCTTACTTCTCTGAAAGATTCAGAGTTTTAAAAGGAGTTTCTTCTTCCTGTGTTATCTTGGGGTCCCTCTGTTCTGTTTATTTCATTTAGGATGACAGGGTGGGAGCTCCAGTGCTGGAGAGGTGCAGTGGCTACTGGCCTCCACAGGAGGACACACTCCAGAAGTGGCGCTGTTCCAAGAGGTGCCTTGCTGCAGCAGCGTGGCTCACAGGGGTGAGTGCAGGGTGAGGAGAGCACACCTTGAGCTCCTAATCAGGGTAATGCAGCTGCTACGAAGTCCTGGCAGCTCTTCGAACTGGGCTCAGGGATTGGGAGGACTGTGGGATTCTCCTGTAGTAAGGATGGTAGGTGTTTGCGGTGGCAATAGAGGCTGGTGGTGCTCTTCTGCTTACCTTTTCGCTCCTGCCCCCAGGCTGACTCAATCTGTGTGGGGGAGATGGGACTGTAGGGGCCAGGTGCCTCCATGCTGCCCTTCTGGACTTGCAGTCACCAGAGGTGCATCTTCACTCCCCTGCTGCTCCACACTCTCCCTTTGACAGTCCAGTCAAATCTCAGCTGTTTATTCATTGCCCTGGTCCTTTCTTGTGGGGAGATGAGCTCCACGTGTCAGCCCTTTTGCTGATGTCACTCTTGAGCAAGTTTAAGTTCTCTTTTAATTTTAGAGGGGTTTTAGGTGGAAGAGGTGATAATTTCATGTGGTCAATCTGCTATCTTCATCCAGCATCTGCAAGAGAAATGGAAACCTTTCAAATATGCAATCTTAGATTACTCTTGGTAATTGTTACTAACAGGGATAGTACGATTTCTAGAAATAGTCTTTAAATTTCCCTTTTTATAATTAGCTTTCTGTCTGAGCCTATTAGCTCAGTTGAGCAGAGCCTGGCAAAATAATGCCGAGGTCATGAGTTTGATCTCCATGGAGATCAATTAGCCTTAATTAATTTCATGGACTTTATCTTTTCCTCTAACTCACAGAGGAAGTCAAGAATGTTATTTTGGGTAGCTATAAAATAGGCAAGAAATAATTTAGCTTTCACCTTACTGCTACTGTTAGGACCCTCTGTCTTAATGGGGTTCTGCAACACGCCACTTCAGGAACTTAAAAGGAACAAAAAACAATACTGGCAAATTAGAGGAAAATAGCACAGACATATCACTATAAATCAATTCCCTTCTGTTGGAAGAGGTGGTATGGTAGTGGGGGGATCAATCCATTTGTCTGTCTTTCCCAGAAGCAGACTTCTGGATAGAGATTTGTGCAAGGTTTATTGGGGAGTTACTCTGTTACAGGGTCAACACCTCTAAGAGAGTAAGGGCAGAGGGAGAAGTTGACCTGTGATACAATCACGACAGAGGCCTCAGATGATCCCACAGAATGTCTGGAACTGGGAGTGTCTTCAGCGTTGTCCCACCTTGAGGCAAGAGGCCAGAACTTTTTACCCTCACATTGACCAGTTGTTGGATAAGAACTATCCCCAGGAAAAGACATGACCTTCTGGGGACAGGACTTCAATGAAGTGCCTCTTTTCAGCAGGCGGCATTTTCCAGACTTTTGCAACTGTGTGCCAGCAATCCGTACACCCAGCAGTCAGGGTAGCAGACCACTACATAAAGTATTAATAGTACCATATGAAGTATCTTCTTGAGGGTTCATGAGCTGAAATATTGGTTCTTTCTTTTATTTCTCCTAGACACCTATGGGAAGGAGAAAACACACAATTCAATGGCAGAAGTACAACTATAATTGGAATGAAAAGGAACGAAGGACCTGTTTAGTCCATAAACTAGATAATTAGCTTCCAAGGAACAAAATGAATGGGATAAACTATCTAGGAATTTGGCTGTTTTATTCCATGTTATTTTTGCATTTGGGCATATTTTCTTTGGTTAGCAATCACTTTTAGGTTTTAAATATGAAGCCAAAATTGTTATGTCTAGGTTTATAGTAATAAATTGGGGTAAGTTAAAAGACCATATTTCTAGGAGAAAAAAAACACTCACATGTATTTCAATGTCAGTTAATAGAGCAAGGAAAATGAATAGTCAAAAATTCTCACTAATTGTTTATTCTATTTAGGGAAGAAGAATAAAATAGTGACTTAACTATACTAAAATAGGTAAGTCTTTAAACATATAAAGAACAAGCTTTTTATTTTTTTTATTTTTGAGACAAGGTCTTGCTATGTCGCCTCAGCTGAAGTGCAGTGGCATCATCAGAGCTCACTGTGACCTCAAACTCCTGGGCTCAAGTGATCCTCCTGCCTCAGCCTCTTGGGTAGCTGGGAGTACAGGCACGCACCATGCTCGGCTAAGAGAACAAACATTTATTAGTAAATTATTACAATATTTATAGCAGTAATATGTGGTATTATCTATACTTCATTTTCTAAAATTGTCAACAAATTGATGTCAACGAAAGTATTCCCAATACTTTAAAAAAATTGAGAAAAATAGAGTATGATCTGAAATGTTTCCATCTCCAACCTATTCTACCTCTCTTATTCTCCCCCTCCTGCAACTTAGGATTTATATATGTTATCACTAGTAATTACATTTTATTTCTTGGAAAAGTTAGAGAAGTTTAGTAAAATATGTTGATACGTTTTGTTATTGCTAAGTTATGAGTTCAATATTTTCTTTTTTTCTCTCTTTTTTTTATTTCAGCATATTATGGGGGTACAAATATTAAGGTTATGTTTATTGCCAATGCCCCCTGCCCCCCTCGAGGCAGAGCTTCAAGCGTGACTATCCCCCAAACATTGCACATCTCACTCAGTATGTTTGTATATACCCATCCCCTCCTCCCCCCTCCCACCCGCCTGACACCCAATAAATGTTATTCCTATGTGTCCATTTAGGTGTTGATCCGTTAATACCAATTTGCTGGTGAGTACATGTGGTGCTTGTTTTTCCATTCTTGAGATACTTCACTTAGTATAATGGGTTGCAGCTGTATCCATGAAAATACAAGAGGTGCTATATCACCATTGTTTCTTAAAGCTGAATAGTACTCCATGGTATACATATACCACATTTTACTAATCCACTCATGTATTGATGGGCACCTGGGTTGTTCCGACAACTTTGCAATTGTTAATTGTGCTGCTATAAACATTCGAGTGCAGGTATCCC
>VBSM01000662.1:10254205-10268005 GCA_008086735.1 Cheirogaleus medius
GCCTCCCAGAGTGCTAGGATTACAGGCGTGAGCCACCGCGCCCGGCCTATCTTTAGTTTTTTGAGGAATCTCCACACCGTCCTCTATAGAGGTTGTACTAATTTACATTTCCACCAACAGTGTGTACGTGTTTCCTTTTCGCTGCATCAGTGCCAGCATCTATTGTTTTTTGACTCTGTAATAATGGGGATTCTGACGGAGTAAGGTGGTATCTCATCGTGGTTTTAATTTGCATTTCCCTGATGATTAGATGAGACAGAAAATTTGATTGGCCTGACTTGGTTTGGGTCCAACATCCAGTGCAGTCTAATCAATCTTGCCACAAGAGAAGGAATCATGTAGAAAAACATGGCTCCCAGGTGCTCACTCTTGTGGAGGGTCAGTTTTGAGAGAAAAGGGGGGCATTATTTTGAGCTGAGCAGAAACCCCCCAAATTATCTGCCACAGTGATCTTGCTCAAATACTTTCTGTGCCTGAATTTGTTGGTTTGCCTAAACCTTATCTATCTTTTAAAGCCCAGGAAGAATCTCCAATTTTGAAACTGTAAAAGATTCCTTGATGGTCCAAGTTATTTTTTTAAATCTCTGTTCTTTCAGTGGGCTTATTCTCTGCCATGTACAATTTAGTATTATGTTAAACAATAGGTTATTTTCTAATTGTTTTACTCAGGAAGATTTTGATTTCCAAACTAGTAAGCATTTTAAGGAAGAGAGATTTCTCTCAAATTTTGTTACTATACACTCTGAAGGTGTTCAATTTAATATATAGTGAATTGATTAAAGTGCTTGATAAGAGCTTTGAATTCACTGAAAGAAAGTTGAAAGATCTCATCCTGTCAAGTGAAAAGGTTATATCCTGAGTTTTTTCCAATGTATATTATGCATAGAAACACTACTAATAACCAATAGAATATGAGTATCTCTTAAAATACATCTCAAATTCATGAACAACTTTTCATCTCCATTACCACCTTTATTGAGTTCATTGTCATCTATCTCAGGGACTGTTGTGTCAGACTCCCATTTTATCTCCCTGTTGCCATTCTTGTTCCTTTCCAATCTATTCTTCTCACAGTAGCAAAAACAATCTGCTTAAAATACAAATCCAATGGTGTCATTTCCTTGCTTAAAATCTTTCAGTGACTTTTTACTTAGAATGAAATACAAACTCTTACCCCAGCCTGCAAAACCCAGGATAACCTGATCCCAACTTAACTCTTCAACCCTATTATCAAATTACTCTCCCCTTGCTCACATGCTCAGAGTATCTGCTTTTCTTTTCTTTCAGTGCCTCAGGATCTTTGCATGTGCTGTTAATAGTTTCTGCAGGAAAGCTGCAACCCCCAAACAATGCCTTTCTTCAGAGGTTTCAGCTGAAATGCCAGCATCTTTTCTTGACCTGACTTTTCCTGAACACCTTTTCCAAGAGAATTTTACTCTGTTCTTTACTATTTTAATCTCTTGTTTATTTCCCTTTCAAAATGTTCACAACTATTTTACTTTTCTCCTCACTTTCTTGGTCTGTCCCCTCACCCCCACCCCCACCCCAGTATAAGCTCCATGAGTGTGTAGCGACTGAGTTGTTTTTCTTTTTTCCCCCCAGTCTATCTCTAGCACCTCCCATAGGGCCTGGTATGTAGTAACTGTTCAAGATACCTTTGATTTCATAAACGAAAGAGTAATAAGATGGAATGCTAATTTTCCTGTAGTTTTATGTGGTTCCCATAGTTTTCAGTGATCCTATGATTATTAGAAGGCAAACTGCCATGGTCGATGCTATTTCATTTTAAGCAAGTCATTTGATCTTTTTGTTCTTTAGTTTTCCCACATATAAATAAAATATAATCATACTCTATTAATATGTTTATGGAAACATTACTCATAAAGGCAACTCGGAAGTGATGATGAGTGACCACACTACTAATCAGGCATGCAAACACTGTGTGTGTGAAGGTGTCTAAGAAAATGAAAAGCATAGCAGCTAGATGTGCTTCCTCCCTAAAAACTGGGAAATTTCTCTATGCAAACTCATGGGAGTTTGAGGACAGTAAATGATCACATGATAAAAAGATCTTTTAGCAAATATTTATAAATTAATTTGTATTTCTTCTTCAATGTGGAAAAGAATAGACTTGTAAAATCCTAAGGTGCTGGAAAAAATATCTTGAAATTATGACTACAAGTTTCTGCTTTTTATCTCCGTTTGGACTAACAAGATATATGTACCAATGCCAGAAGATTCCAAAGCCAATCATTACAGGCCTGGAATTAAAAGGCTTACATAAGATTGCATTTTGTGACTGGAATTTCTTTTTCTAACAGCTTGACCTTTTATACATTAATAATACCTTATGTATTTAGAACATTTTGTAGCACATTTCATATTCATAAGCAGGGGAGAAATTATCATTATATTAGAGGTGTGGCAACTGAGATTAAGTAATTTGCCCCAGGTCACATGATTAGTAAATGGCATGGGAGGTAAGGGTGGGGGTGTGCTCTCAAACTCTAGATTTTTGGCTTCTGGCCCAGGGTTTATTCCACTGCCCTAAACCATCCCTGTTAAGTACTAGGTGCTAAACCGACATTTCCTGTTCCCCTAATAGAGGCTTGCTAACAAGTAATGGAAATCATTTTATAAACAGAATCACTCAAAAATAATCTATAATTGTGTAAGCATCTAGAATAGATCAAGACCTGGGTGGTCTTGCCAATTTTCCTATATCAAACCTCTTTTCTTTGATTCATGGCTAATCCAGTTTTGGAACATTTGACATGCTTTTTAAAATCATGACTATGCAGTTCAGGAAGATGCTTTATTAACTATTTTGCCACCTAAAGTTCAAAACTATTTTGGTTACCTAGTGCCCTCTGCTGAAGTAGTCTTAGTATAACAAATTAATACTAGAGGAATTAATTTCTTCTAAGAAACTGAATGATATTAAATATCAGGACAGCAAAAAGCCCCAATCCTGTACTTCTTCATCAAATCCCTCTTTTCTAAGTATATTATTGTATAAAAACTAAGAATGACCAACACAGGTCATTCAATAAATGTTTGGTGAATTGATTTACATACTTCAGTTTATTCAAGTAGTGCTCATGTGACAATCTACTGTGGCTTTCTTCTGGCAAGTAGTAGTATTCTTTAGTAGTTTCAATTGGTCCTATGTAGTTTTCTCTTCTAATCCTAGGGCCCTGTCTGACTTAAGACTTGGCAGCCATAGTGATTTCTAATCTTTCTCCACCCTCACCCCTCAGATTATTATTTTTGGTTTTGCTCAAAATACACTGGAACTTTCGGGTAAAAAATCTGAGTTTAAATTCAGGCTGTGCCACTTCTTTAATCAAATTACTTATCCTTTAAAAGGTGGTTTTTATCTGTAGAATGGGAAAATAGTCTAGCCTAACTAGGAGGATCGTTGTGAGGATTTAAATAATGTAATGTGAATAAAGGGTTCAGCACAATGCTTGTTACATAGCAACAGCTTTTATTATTGTTTTTGTCATATTTTACCTTAAGCAGGTTTTGTCTTGAATACTGAATTCACACGCTGAGAAAATGCTTTGAAGGGCCACTCTGGTTGTTGCTAGACTTCACAGCATTTGCAGAATGTATTTGTTTAATAAAAAATCTGTCTCCAGGAAGGAGATTTCTGAAGAAAATCCCTACATTGTATAATTCTTTTTCATATCTCACATACTAGCAATTTTCAGTCAAAATGACTTGCTCTAGATTCCTCATCTTTTCAGGCCTCTTTATACTTATCAATCATTTTTTATTAGTTCTTCCTCCTTCCTTATGAAGTTAGCAAAATAATCTGCATTTAATAAAATGTGAGAAACCTGGAACATAGAAAAGAAAAAACTTGGAAATCATGGAACTGGAACCAGACAGGAACAAACAAGGTTTTGTTGTTTATTTCATTATACGAGTTTAAAGGTGTTGGCCACATTTTAAGTTAATTTTAACAAAAGAAGCATCCTCAATTTGTTGTGTTTTATTTAATTTACATTTTTATCACACTAATAAATTTCCATACTTTAAAAAGCTGAAAAGTTCTATGAGACTTGTGATGAAAAAAGCAGCCCCTGGTCCCAGTCCTCCCCACAAACTGCCCCCTCCCTCATTCCCCAGGAATCACTGTTTCAAGGCTTTTAGTTGGTGAATTAGTCAGGGTTCTCCAGAGAAACAGAATATATATGTTCATGTTCTGTTTCTCTAGAGAGCCTTGATTAATCTCCAGTAGGATATGTCTATGTGTATATATCTAAGAAGATACATATATCTCTCTAAGCTATATATATCATTTCAGTAGAATATATCTATATATATGAGAAGGTGTACAGATATCTATATATCTAAGAAAATATATCTAAATATCTAAAAATATATATATCTCTTCTATAGATATATCTATGTCTATATATCTAAGAAGATACTTTAGATATCTTCATAGATATAGATATAGGAAGAGATTAATTCTAAGGTGAATATGAAAGCCAAGTCCCACTGTCTGCTGTCTGCAAGCTGGAGACCCAGGAGAGTCAGTGGTGTAGCCAAAGAGCTGATGGTGTGGATTACAGACAGAGTCTGAGGCCTGAGAACCAGGAGCCCTGAGGGTAGGAGATTATGTTCTACCTCAAGCAGTCAGGCAGAATTAATTCAATTTTCCTCCACCTTTTTGCTCTGTTCAAGCCCTCAGTGGATTGTATGATGCCCACCCATACTGGGGAGGGCCATCTGTTTTAGGAGTCCACCAATTCAAATGCCAATCTCTTCTAGAAACATCCTCACAGGCACACCCAGAAATTATGTTTAGCCAAACATCTGGGTACCACATGGCCCAGTCAAGTTGACCCATGAAATTAACCATCACCACAACTAGTTCCTCTGGCATTTACACTATCTTTCTAAATAACATTTAGAAATAACTATTTACCACCTCCACACTCATGGGCACATATGTATTTATATTTCTCCATTTCCCATCCCCTCATCTATCCATATTGTTACATGAATACTCTGTATTTTTTAAAGACATTTATATATATATTACTCATAGTTAAACTAAGTATGAAGACAGCTGCCTTTTCTTTCTGGTACTACTTTGTATTTTCCCTCAGTTAATAATTACCCAGTTCCTTTGCTTACTTTGCTATACATCTATGGCAAATTATTTTCCCAATTCTTAGGAAGAATTGTGAGTATCCTTGCAGAACATTAAATATATGAGGAAATCAACTGATTTCTCTTTTACTTTCTTTCTTTTCTTAAATTTTATGAAATTCATCCTGTAATTCTCCAATGTCTTGTTCCAACCTGGATTCCCCTACATAGTAGTCATCCAGGACTTTTCTTCATCTTCAGGTTGAGAAATCACTTTGCCTTGGTGCTTTAGTAGATCTCATTTTCTGGATCCTACATCCCCCTCTGTACTCGATATATTCCATTTGCCCCTCCCTCCAGCCCCTCTCTTCCCATCTTCGTTCTGCTACATGCCTTTCCTAAGAGGTTGATACGAAGGGTTTTCTTTGGCCTTTGGTTGGGTTTGGCCAATGGGAGGGACAGCAGTAGATCTGAGGGTGGGAGAAAAGTAAAGATTGGGTATTTATTTCCCTGATTCCCTCCTTTTATCTAAGGCCATAACTCCTGTCAAATAACCCTCTTCATATAGTTTTTGTCTCTGGGTTCCAGTAAATGCTCTCACCCCTTGCTCCTTTAGGGTGTTACTAGGCCCAGAAGGCTATACTACTCCTTATTGTTTTCCCTAAACACCATAAATATTCCAACCCTCTGTAAATAATCCCTTTATTAGAATCTTCAATTACCTAGTTTGATTATGCCATCTAGTTCATGCTCTCATTTTGGTGACATACATCCTCTAGCAACTTCCTAAGGAAGAGTGCATGGGAGGTACTTTTTTATATCTAAAAGCCCTTACAAGGCTGGGTGGGGTGGCTCACACCTGTAATCCTAGCATTTTGGGAGGCTGAGGCAGGAGAATTGCTTGAAGCTAGGAGTTTAAGACCAGCCTGAGCAACATAGCAAGACCCCATCTCTACAAAAAATAAAAAATTAGTCAGCATGGTGGCACATACCTGTAATCCCAGCTACCTGGGAGGCTGAGGTGGGAGGGTCACTTCAGCCCAGGAGTTCCAGCCTAGGCAACAAAGACCCTGTCTGCATAAAAAACAAAACAAACAAAACAAAAAATTAAAGCCCTTACAATCTTTTTAAAATTCCAGGGCTGAAATCCAACAACGATGTGCTTTGATGTGGATCTTTTTCATTTCTTGTGCTGAGTACTCAATACGTTTCATTCAGTCTGAAAATTTGTTCTTCAGCGATAAGAAAATTTTTTGTATTATTTCTTTAATAATTTACTCTATGCTTCTCTCTTTTTCTTTCCAAATTTGGATGTTAAAATTCAACTGATTCTTGAATTTTCTTATTTTTTATTCTTTCATTTTCCTTTTGTATCTCTTTTTGTTTACTTTCTGGGAAATTTCCCTAATCTCATCTTCCAACTCTTCTACTTAAATTTAGTTTTTGTTATAGTTTCCATTACTAAGAGTATTTTCTTATTTTCTAAATGTAATATCCTTTAAAAAATAGCTTTATCATATAATTTCATGGACACTATCTCTTCTTTTATCTTTTTGAGGATGTTAAATTATTATTTTTTAATGGGATTTTTTCTGTTACCTATTTGTCTCAATTGTCTCCAAGTTCCTTTTGATTTCTTCCATGTGAAAGACTTTCCTTAAATGTCAGATTGTCTTGGCTGTTTATTTGTATTTAAGAGTTAGAGATAAAAGTGCTCACCTAAATCTTACTGTATTTGGAGTTTGTCAAACTGGTGAGTTTCACTGTAAGGATATAAGACACAGTTCAGATTGCTAGTTAGTTTCCTCAGAAGGAAGTTCTCTAATACAGTTCTACTTAAAGTACTATCCATAAGGAAATGAAATACTTGCTTTTGATAAGCTCTTCCTGGGGAAAAATTTCACTTGGGCCTAATGTATTATAATTATCGTATGTTGTTGGATTCAGCATGGTAAAATTTTGTTAAGAATGCTTGCAATTATGTTCATGAGGGACGTTGGTCATTAATTTTTGTTTGTTTGAGTCTTGTAATATCATTGTTGGATTTTGGTGTAATGCTAACCTCTAGTCTCAAAGAATGAGTTAGTAAGTATTCTATTCTTTTCAAAATTTTGGAAGAATTTGCCTAGCATTGGTATTACGTATTTCCTAAATGTTTGGTGAAATTCACCAAGGAATTCTATATGGGCCTGGAGTAGTTTTATTTTAATGGGAAGACTTTTAGCTACAAATCAAATTTCTTTAATAGAAATAGTGTTGTTTGGGATTCTGTTTCTTTTATGCGTTCTTAGGTAGCTTATATCTCTCAATGAATTTGTCTATTTCATCTAAATTGTTGGATTTATTGGCATGACATAGTTCATAATTTTCCATTGTTTTGCTTTTAATACCTGTAGAATCTATAGTGATATCACCTATCTTATTCCTGACATAGGTAATTTATATCCTTTCTATTTATCTCTTTCAATTCCTTCTTTCTTTCCTTATTGCCTTCCTTCTTTCCTCCCTCCCTCCCTTCCTTCCTTCCTTCTGTTTCTTTAATATCAAGAATGCACACTAGAGTTCCTTCCTTCCTTTTACTGATCAGTCTGGCTAGAAGATTATCAATTTGATTGATCTCAAAGTAACAGCTTTTGGTTTCATTGTTTTCATTTATTGATTTTCTGCTTTCAATTTAATTATGTTCTTTAATTTTTTCTTTTTCTGCTTACTATGGGTTTCATTTGCTATTTTTGTTTCTAGCTTACTGAGGTAGAAGCTGATATCATTGATTTTATTTTTCTTTTCTAATATAGGCATAATATATTGCAATAAATTTCTCTGAATACTGCTTTTTAGCTGCATCCCACAAATTTTAACATGTTGTAATTTTATATTAATTCAACTCAAATTGTTTTCTAATTTCCCTTTATTATTTCTTATTTAATTCTATGCATTGTTTAGAAGTGTGTTATTACACTAAACTCAGAGCAGGACTATACAAAATGGAAACCAAAAAAAACAATACAAAGGATCAATGAAACAAAGTTGGTTCTTTGAAAAGGTAAGCAAAATCAATAGACCACTAACTAGAGTAACCAGAAATAGAAGAGAAAGGACTCAAATAGCCTCAATCAGATATGGATAATGAGACATTACAATTGATACTATAAAAATATAAAATATTATCTGTGAATACTATTAGAACCTCTAGGCACAGGAATTAGAAAACCTAGAGGAAATGGGTAAATTACTGGAAACACACAAGCTCCCAAAGCCTGTATCAGGAAGAAATAGAAATCCTGAACAGACCAATAATGAGCAGTGAGATTGAGGTAGTAAAAAAAAAACCTCCCAACACAAAGAGCCCCAGGCCAGATGAATTCACAGCCTAATTCTACCAGATCTACAAAGAAGAACTGATAGAAATTATTCCATAATGTTGAAAAGGAATGTTACTCACTTTATGAAGCCAGTATCACCTTGATACTAAAGATAGGAAAGGACACAACAAAAAAAGAAAACTCCAAACTAATATCCCTTATGAACATTGATGCAAAAATCTTCAATATGGTACTAGCAAACTTCTTCAGGTCGTATATGGTGAAAAAAAAAATACTGGCAAACTGAATTCAACACCACATCAAAATGATAATTCACCATGATCAAGTGGGTTTCATTCCAGGGATGTAAGGATGGTTTAACATATACAAATCAATAAATGCGATTCAACACATAAAGAGAAGCAAAACCAAAGACCACATGATTACCTCACTAGATGCAGAAAAAGTATTTGATAAAATCCAGCACCCTTTCATGATAAAAACCCTAAACAAACTAGGCATAGAAGGAACATACCTAAAAATTATAAAAGCCATATATGACAAACCCACAGCCAACATCATACTAAATGGGGAAAAGTTGAAAGCATTCCCCCTAAGAACTGGAACAAGATAAGTGTGCCCACTATCACAACTTCTATCCAAATAGTGCCAGAAGTCCTAGCCAGAGCAATCAGGCAAGAGAAAAAAGTAAAGTGCACCAAAACAGGAAAGAGGAGGTGAAACTATCTCTGTTTGCCAACAATGTGATTCTGTATCTAGAAAACCCTAAAGACTCCACCAAAAGACTCCTAGATATGATAAATGAATTGAGTTGTGTCTCAGGTTAGAAAATCAATGTACACAAATCAATAGAATTTCTATATACTAGTAACAGTCAAATCAAGGACTCAATTCCATTTATAATAGCTATAAAAAATAAAATACCTAAGAATATATTTAAGCAAGGAGGTGAAAGATCTCTCCAAGGACAACTATAAAATACTGATGAAAGAAATTGCAGATGACACAAACAAATGGAAAAACATCCCATTTTTATGGATTGGTAGAATCAATATTGTTATAATGTCCATTTTGCCACAGTGATTTACAGATTCAAGACAATTCCCATCAAAATACCAATGTCTTGTTTCATGGATCTAGAAAAAATAATCCTAAGCTTCATTTGGAACCAAAAAGGAGCCCAAATCATCAAAGCAATCTTAAGCAAAAAGAACAAATTGGACACATTACATTTATCTCACTTCAAATTATACTACAAGTCTGTGGTAACCAAAACAGCATGGTACTAGAATAAAAATAGAAACATGGACCAATGGAATAGAATAGAGAACCCAAAAATAAAACCACATAACTACATCCAACTGATCTTCAAAAAGCAGACAAAAACATACACTGAGACTATTCAATAAATGGTGCTGGGAAAATTGGATAGCCGCATGCAGAAGAATAAAACAGGATCCCTAACTCTCACCATATACAAAAATTAACTCAAGGTGGATTAAAGACTTAAATGTAAGACATGAAAGCATAACAATTCTAGAAGAAAATGTAGGACAAACTCTTCTAGACATAGGCCTAGGCAAGGAATTTATGACTAAGACCCCAAAGGCAAATACAGCAACAACAAAAATAAATAAATGGGACTTAATTATATTAAAAAGCTTCTGTATAGCAAAGGAAATAATCAACAGAGTAAACAGTCAACCTACAGAATGAAAGAAACTATACATTTGAGAAAAAGACAATATCTAGACTCTATAAAAAACTCAAACAAAACAGCAAGAAAAAAACAACCCCATCAAAAACTGGGCAAAAGCCATGAACAGAAGTTTTTCAGAATAAGATAGACAAATGACCAAGAAACATATGAAAAAATGCCCAATATCACTAATCATCAGGGAGATGCAAATTAAAACCACAGTGAGAATCACTTTACCCCTGTCAGAATGGCCATTAATGAAAAATCAAAAAGCAACAGATGCTGGTGTGGATACAGAGAAAAAGAAATACATACATTGTTGGTGAGACTGCAAATTAGTACATCTTCTATGGAAAACAGTATGAAGATTCCTCAAAGAGCTAAAAGTAGAGCTACCATTCGATCCAGCAATCCCACTACTGAGTGTCTACCCAAAGGAAAAGAAATAATTTTACCAAAAGATACTTGCACTTGAATGTTTATTGCAGCACGATTCATAATTGCAAAGATGTGGAATTGACCCAAGTGCCCACCAATTTGTGGATTAACAAAATGTGGTATAGGTATGCTATGGAGTACTACTTAGCTATAAAAAGAAATGAAATGTCATTTGCATCAATTTGGATAGAACTGGAGACCATTATCCTAAGTGAAGTCACCACATGTTTTCACAAATAAGTGGGAACTAAATGATGGGTACACATGGGCATAAAAAGATGTAAAGGATATTGGAAACTAAGAAGAGGGGAGGCTGGGAGAGAGATGAGGGCTAAAAACTTACCTATCAGGTACAGTGAACACTGTCCTGGTGGTGGGCATACTGAAAGCCCTGACTTCAGCATTCTACAGTGTATCCATGTAATGAAAACATTTGTACCCCTTGATATTTTGAAATAAAAAAATGTTATTGCATTTACAGCTATTTTGAGGGGGGTTCCAGATCTTTCTGGTTTTGATTTCTAATTTAATTCCGTTTTGGTCAAAGAACATACTTCATATGATTTGAATCCTTTAAATTTATTGAAACTTGTTTTTTGGCTCAAAATATGATGTCTTAGTAAATGTTCCATATGTACTTGAAAAGAATGTGTATTCTGCTGTCATTGAGTGGAGTGTTTTATAAATGTCAATTATGTCAAGTTATTTGATAGGGTTGTTCAAGTCTGTATCTTTGCTGATTTTCTGTTTACTTGTTCTATCATATATTGAAAGATTCTGACTATAATTAAGAATTGTGTTTATTCTTGCAGTTCAATCAATTTTGCTCCTTGTATTTTGAAAATTTGTTGTTAGTTTCATAAACATTCAGGATAATTATTTCCTTGTTATGAATCAACTACTTTATCATGATAAAATGACTTTCTTTATTTCTGGTATTCCTTTTTACTCTGAAATCTACTTTGTTTATAGCTATTCCAGCATTTGATTAGTGTAAGCATAGTATACATTTTTCCTTCTTTTACTTTTAATCTGTTTGTATTTTTATATTTAAAATGGATTTCTTGTAGATAGAATATGGTTGAATTTTACTTTTCTTTGTCTTCTAATGGGGATGTTTAGACCATTCATATTTAATGTGATTATTATGTTTCATTTTAAATCTACCATGTTGCTATTTCTTTTCTATTTCTCACCTACTCTTTGCTTCATTTTCTTTCTTTTTTTTTTTGCCCTCTATTGGGCTTTTTACTATTCTATTTTATCTCCTTTATTATTTTATTAACTATAAATATTATGTTTTTAGGTTGATTTAGGATTTATAATATCCATTTTAAATTATCACAGCCTACCTTTACATATAACGTAAGAAACCTGCAATGGAATACTTTGCTTTCCCCATTTCCTGCCTTAATGCCATTATTGTCTTACATTTTACTATTATTATTATATATTTTTTAAAATTAGTACCCCCAGTGTCACCTACATATTGAATACATATTTAACAGATTATGAATCATATTGTACATACTTTTTTGTGTCCTGATTTTTTAATGATCTTATATACTGATCATCTTCAAGTATTTAAAAATATTTTATAATACAAATTCAAAATTTAGAGGTCAGAGACAAAAATAGTGGAGTAAAGGTAACCTCCTGGATTCCTGCTCCCAGAGAAAGAGGCATAGATCTCGGGCTGTTACACATGAGTGGATTGTTCCCCCACAAGAACAGCATTATCAATCGGCAGAGAGTCAGTGTGGGACACACAAAACAGGGAACAAAAAGGAGAACAGGAGATATGATCATGAAATCTGGAGAGTGCGAGACAAACAATAGAGAATAGAGCGTGGGACAGCTGTGTCTGCCTGGCCAGCGAGTGAAGTGGGATCAGACCCACAGGAAAATGTCTTGCTTCCCCGCTAACCTCCACACCCACTCAGACAGGGACCAGCCTGAAGTCAGTGCAAAATCATGGGAGGAGACATGGGGCTCTGTGGAGAGGAGACAGTAGCCGGAAGCATCCTGAACTCCCCGGAGCTCTGTGCCAGGACTGTGCTGGGCCGGGGAGGGACTGGTCTGAGCTACCGCAGGAGGTAGTTACAAGACAGGAAACTTGCCGCTGGCACTCAGCGGGTCCAGCTCTCAGGAGGTTATCACTAAGTAGGGGACTCTAACCTGGAAACTGCGGCGGGCAAATAGACCCGCTCAGGGTGGGTCAGTAAGAGCGAGAGCTTCTGCTGGGCAGGCGTGAGATTGTGGGAGGATGACATAAAAGAGACAAGGGGGCATCCCGATGACTCAGCTCCCCGATCTGGCACCTGCCAACTCCGGAACAGTTGTCCCGATTGCTAGTGCTCTGTGGGTGGGTGGTCACCATTTTCGGGGTCCATAACCCAGCTGCTACAGTGTGATATGGTGTTGGGCATCTCCCTTCCCCCAGCCTGGGGACTCTCATGACAAGCTCCACCCTTACACTACCTATGGTCAACTAGCCAGGCCCGTTTTGATGGATGAATTCTGAACACTTCCCTAGTTGTGGGAGGCTAATGCCTGTGGGACTTACAGGCACCAGAGCGCTGGGCAGACTGGGGCACCACCCTCTCCACCAATCCAACATCTTTCTTGCCGAAAATGATAGGCTCCACCCCTGGAGGTAGGGTGAGACAAGAAAAGCCATTTTCCCTGTGCAACTAGTGTGAATCCCTGGGGCCTTGGCACAGATCAATAGTTGACAGCCCAGTAACTTTGCTCGTCAGACCGGTTTAGGTCACCCAGGAGGATCATAACTCTGGGGCTGGATTTCCACCTCCGGTCAGCTGCCAACAGTGAGGTCCATGGTCAGGGAACAAAAATCCTGGCAAGAGGCCAAAACAGGCTCCCCAAATAACCCCTCCCATCAGGAGCAGCCTCCCAACTGTGGTAGAAGAACCCTGAACAACATACTAGCGGCTCCCCCTAGCGGCAGATCAAGCAACCATAGAATTGCGCACATCCATGCTGGTAGGCAGCAGCTGTGATCTGCCTTGCTCCTATAGCATCTACTGGAACAGATCCTTCACAGGGCGTGTTACTTTCCAAACAAAAACTGAAAGGTGGGAAGCAATGGCTGATCCAGATAGGAAGGACTCAGTGAAAGAACTCTGGAAGTATGAAGAATCCAATGGAAAGCATACTCCCAAAGAGGAACACCAGCTCTCTAGCAATGGACATTAACCAAATTCAGAACAC
>VBSM01000662.1:10282988-10300676 GCA_008086735.1 Cheirogaleus medius
GGGAGGGGAGAGTGCAGCAACATGGCGCCTGCTGCGCAGTCGGGACTGTGCACATGGAGGGGCCTCGAGGGAGTTGGGAGCCTGGTGCTGCGTCCGCTACAGGCTCACCGCTCAGTGGCGGCGGCCGTCTCTGGACTGGTGTCCGCAGGTCTCTCCAACCGCTGGGGAGCCCGCCAGCAGTCTGAGATGCAAGGGAGGGGGAAGTTTACCGCTCCACCTACCCTTGCCGCTGATCTCCAGACCGTTCGCTCCGGAGGTTTCTCCTTCCAGTTCTCCTCCGCAACCTCCTCTCGTGGAGTCTCCCGTAGTCTCCGGCACTCCTCCTCCCGACCCCCGTCCGATGTATGGTCGTTTACTTGCTTCTTTCTTCTAATATCTTCTAGAAGCTTTCTTTTTTGCAGAGACGCTCTATCTGGTGGTGTTTCTCGTCCGCTATCTTGCTCCGCCCTCTCTAAATCATATCTTTGATTAATTATAGGCATTCCCATTTTATAGTTCAATATATGAAGACATAAGAAAAATATTACTGGGTTTGTTCAAGGTCACTCCATAAGAGAAATGAACAGCTAAGAAAAATATACACAAACCCTGACTTGAAATCCTTTGTTCAAATCACTTGACCACAATAAATATAAGAGTGAAGGCTAAAGAGCTGTGCAGAACACATTGTCCATTACTGTGCTTCTTAAAGTCTGTGCTACATAAAAGGTTTCCATTAAAATCTATTTCTTCTTGGTAAACACTATAGTCTTTGTATAACTATTCTTCTTCTCAAAACATATTAAAAACAAAAGACAGAAATTTTTTTCCTGTGTAAATAATAGAAATGGAGCAATTCTTTATGATGAACAAAGGTCAGAATAATTAATTTTTACAAACTAAGTACAGGATTATTTTCATCATAGAGTTGCATAGTGTAACGGTCATAAACCATTATGTGGCCAAATAATTATAATACTATAGTAACATTCTGTTATCTGACTTTTAAAAATTAATTTGAAATCAAAGAGACCATTTATCTGGTGTCCAGATAAATGGTTGCCTCAGTGTTCTTAAATAAATAAATAATATTAGAGAATTAAAAATAATTTGGATACTGTAATAGAGACTGGTCATTGTTTGGGCCACCTGAAATGCTTTCCTATATTTAGAATATTTCTATTTAGAATATTTCTATTGGTGGCAAGCGAAGACTGTTTCCCATAATGGAAGCAGAAGATGTCATATACTCATTTTCTCTTCCTCCCTTGCCATGAGGGTGTAGGCATGTGACCTGGGCTTTTCAACCAGACATCTGTGCTAGATCTCTGACTCAAGGCTGAAGAGACAAGTAACAGTTTCTCCCTCCCACTCTCTCTATATCCCTCCCTCCCTTCTTCCTAGTGGCAGTTGAGGTTACTGCAAGCTTGAGTTCCCAGTGTAGAAATGGCCAAATCGTGTTGTCTAGTGCTTGATGTCTGTGGTGCCAGCTGAGGGATGACGACTTGGTCAGTCACACTTTGCACATCACTTTCACGTTTTAGCACGGAAGGCTCTGAATGCCTGGAAAGCATTTAGTCAACTCAGTCCCAGGAAAACCAGGACAGTCGTAACACTAGCCAACTCCCTCATCATATTAGTTCTGTGGGTGGTTTATCCCTCTACTGAGTTTTAAGCCTGTTAGCTACCCAATAACCTTTAAAAAAAAATTATGGAAGTATAACTCAATATATGCTATGGTCTGAATGTTTGTGTTCCCCGCAACTCTTATGTTGAAATCTAATCACCAATGTGATGGTATTAGGAGGTGGGGCCTTTAGGAGGGATTAGGTCATAAGAGCAGAGCCATCATGAGTGGAATTAGTGCCCTTATAAACGAGGCCCCAGGGAGAGGCCTTGCCTCTTCCATCATGTAAGGACACAGTGAGAAGGTGCCGTCCATGACCCAAGTAATGGGCCTTCACCAGGCACCAAATCTACTGGTCCCTTCATCTTGGAATTCCCAGGCTCCAAAACTATGAGAAATAAATGTCTGTTGTAAGTTACCCAATCTATGGAATTTTGTTGCAGCAGCCCAAACAGCTAAGACAAATCAACTACTGTTCTGCTTAAATCAGGAAGAGTTGGTCTCTATTATTCCTACTAAAATTTTTGACTGAAACAGACATCTTTGTGTGTAAGCAGTGTGGAAACCTGTGCTTCGCTGATGACCCTATGAATCATATTGGCTTAATTTAGCTCATATATTAATAGTTATTACAGACACTCTTTGATGTTAGTGTTACCTTTTAGCATTTTGAAAGGTTCTGAAAAAATATTAATAATGATTGTTCTTATTATATTTTTGAAATCCTGAGATATTTCTGATGATTGAGACTATCATGAACCAATTTCCCCTAATAATGGACAAACATTGACAGGATTTAAAATCACTTAAAAGTAAAATTATTGACAGAAAATCTTTGATTTTCCCCATCCTGTAACCCCCAAATTTATGAATACTTATCTCTGAAGATGAAGAATTTTTAAAGTCAAGGAAATAGAATGAAGCAGTGACCTAAAAAACCCATTTAACTATCCATCTTTGGAGCATATGTGAAAGTTCTTCATGGTTTTTCCTGATAGTTGTGCATCCTCCTGAAAACATCAACATCTCATCCAGCTTTACCTTCCTAATATCTCATATTTCTGCACTTTGATTTTTCATCCTCTGGAGAAGAAATCTTCAATGAAAATAATTCTAATCATAAAATGGTTATTAAAATGTTATTACATAAATAAATATCTTTATTAAAGAATAACAGAAAATACAAGAAGACAAATAGAAACAAGCATCCATAATTCTGCCACTGCTAACATTTTGGTATTTGTTCTTGTAAACATTTATGTCTATAGCTGTCGAACTTCTTAAAATTTGGGGTCAAACTATACATACTATTTCAGAACCCACTTTATTAGTAGTATTGTGAATTTCTTTCTAGATAAATATAATTTTAAATGATTGCACACTTTTATAATGTATAGAAGGAGCATAACATGTCATCATTGAGTTTTGCTGCACATTTTTAGCTTTTATAAACAATACTGTTAAAATGTACATTTATCCTTGAACATTTTTCTGATTATTTCCCCAAAACAAATATCATAATTAGAATTTTTGCACCAGAGGTATACTCATCTTTTAGGTTTTTCTTATATTTTTACAAATTGCCACCCAGAAACATTGTGCCCTTTATACTCCTACCAGTCTACTTCTACCTTCAGTAACACTGAATATTGCCACTCTTTTTAATCTTTATTAATTTATTAGACAAAGAGATAGCTCATTGTTTTATTGATTACAAGTAAGGCCAAAAATTTTAATATATCTCTTGCCCTTGTATTTCTTTTTTTGTGAATTATCTCTCCTATCAGGTGCCTATTTTTCTTTAATGTGGATATTTGAGGTTAACCACTTAATTCTGTCTTGAAATGCAGAGAAGCAAATACAAATTCTGAAAGAAATTATCATCCCCTCCAGGAATTTGGAGGTTTGTCATCATCACCCAGCTATTTGGTTTTTATAAATTATTTCCTCTCTGAAATAGCTTTCTGGCTGATTTTCACTCTTTTATGCCTTTTCCAAGAAGTCTTTATCCCAAGAAGTACCATACTCAGATTGAACTATGTATTTTAAATATGGATGCTTGAGAATTTATACTGTGTATAGGAAGAAATCAAGCAGGTAATACCAAAATACAATCTAATCAATCAGGTTTCTGTTTAGGTTAAAAATATTATCTTCCCTTTTAAAAAGAAAAAAAATTATATCTTTTGACTTTTCTTCTATTTAAAGAACACATAAACTATTAAATAGAATAGTTATGATGCTCCCATTTGTCATAAGGTGAGAGTTTAGAGGAAGTGTAATCATTATCTCTGCAGCAGTATTTGGTTTTTTTTGCTGACCCTCATTTCTGATATTAGTTCAAAATCCATCATCACCCACTTCTAAATCCTACCTACTAGGCTTTGCTGGAGGCTGTTAATATCAATCACGCCAGAGAGAAGAGAGAATCTCTTCAGGGGTTGTTGTTGGCGTCCATATCTTAGCTCTATTTTTAACTCTCTACAATCAATGTTGATGACATTAGACATTTTCTTAATCTCAGTGCACTCTGTCATCCTTTCCTTGGCTCATTCCTCTCACACCTTAGAACCTTCTCCCAGGCTACACCCTGTGCTCTGAGTGACCATATGCTCTCTATTTTTCTGGAGAGTCCCAATTTCTGATATTCTGTCCTGTTGCCAAATCAGATGCCAGGCCATATGCTTCATATTTTCTTTGGGGAAATATACTTACCTATATTTCAGTTCCCTGAATTCTGCTCATCAAGATTTCTATCGGTTTTACTAGACAATTTATAAAAAAATTTTATTAATCCAAAATGCAGCTCAGATGTCTTCTCCCCTGGGAAGCATTCCTTCATAGCCTTCCCCACTTTGATGCTACTCTCGTCCATTAGGATTGCCTTCCTTGGTATATTTCAGAAAAGCGAAGGTGAAAGGGATTGCTCCACATCTGTTATGGGTTTACCCACCTGCACTCTGCTGCTCAGGAAGGCATTCTCTGCCCAATTTAGAGGATACATTTTGTTTTTCTGCTGCTACTGGTTTGAGTCGTAGACTGTTGTCTACATCTCCTTTCCCCTCCTGGTTGTCTATAGATCTGAGTATCTTAAGCAGCATATTTCCCTGCCTTGCTTGTTTCAGTCTAGAGTAATAACACAGGGAAGGGATGGGGCTTTCAGGTGGGCTTTCCACTCTAGGTCCAGTTACATAGTGTAGAGTCTAGAGGGGAGCTTTGGTATTCTAAGGATCTGGGAGATATTAGGTCATTAAATATGAAATGTCCAATTTTGAATCAAAAGTGTAGTTTATTATATCTCAAACAAGAAGCACTAGAATTAATCAAAGTATGAGCCTAAACTATTGACACAGTTTTGTCATCTTAATGGTAGCTTGTTTATGCCAGCAGTGAAGAAGCCTAGAGAATAAGTGGCTATGAAATAGCAAAAGGCATTTTCCACAGCTTGTTGAGAATTTTTTTTTTTTTTTTTGAGACAGAGTTTCACTCTGTTGCCCAGGCAAGTATTATGGCGTCAGCATAGCTCACAGCAACCTCAAACTTCTGGGCTTGTTGAGAATTGAATATTTTTCCTTGAAAGAAGTGGTCCAAAGTCTGGAAGAAGTGGTAGTTAGTTGGTACAAGATCTGGTGAACATGGTAGATGACAGAGTGTTTCAATGTCTAGCCTCTGTAGTTTCAGCAGCATTGTTTGTGTGACGTGGTAGAGCATTGTCTTGCAAGAGGATAAGCCTGTCTCTGTTGACCAATCTCAGCTGCCTAGTCACAAGCATTGTCATCATTTTGTCCAGTTGGTTGCAGTAGACATCTGCTGTAATCGATTGACCAGGTTTCATGAAGCTGTAGTGGAAAATACCAGCACTAGGCCACCAAATAGACACCATTAGCTTTTCGGTATGAATATTCGGTTTTGGACTATGTTTCGGCACTTCAACTTTATCCAGCCATTGTGCCAAACGCTTGTGATTATCAAAAAGAATCCATTTTTCATCACATGTAGCAATATGGTGTATAAATGGTTTGCCTTTATGTGGTGACAGCAAAGAAAGGCAAGGTTCAAGACGATTTCTCTTCTGACGCTTGTTTAATTCATGCAGGACCCATCTATCCAGCTTCTTTACCTTGTCTATTTGTTTCAAATGGTCCAATATTATTGGAATAGTAACGCCAAATCTGGCTGCCAATTCATGTGCAGGTTGAGATGGATTCGTTTCCACTATAGCTTTCAGCTCATCATTATCCATCTTGGCGTCAAGTCACCTACGTGGCTCATTTTCAATATTAAAATCACCAGAACGGAACTTTCAAACCATCAATGTACTGTGTGTTCATTAGCCATGTCCTTCCCAAACACTTCCTTGATGTTTCAAGCTGTCTGCGCTGCATTGGTTCCATGACAGAACTCATGTTCGAGAATAACACGAATTTTTGACTTACCCAGGATTTCACAAAAATTGTTCTACAAAAAATGAAAGATAATCACAAACCAAATTAAAACACAACCCTGGTGTACAATGGAGTTAGAGCTATACATTATAATGCAGAACAACATGAGGTCTTTTATTCATCTCTCCCACCTTCTATTCTGCTTTTAAAGAGGAGCTTCAGGCCAACCAGAAATAAGAAAATGGACCAACTGCTGAGCCTAATTTTCTCTAAATGGATGAAAATGTGATATAAACTGTAGCCCTTCTCTGCAGAAAAAGATATACCTAGCCAATGTACAAAGAGTTTTACATAGTTTCGGGGTATCCATGAACCTCTCTAGAAGATTTCTGCCTTTTAGTATGATTCCTGTCATATTCATATTTGTTTTAGGCATTGGGGAATTAGAATCACCAAACAAATGTAAAGTTACTATTGTAATTTTAGGTCCATAATAGGTTGAGTTGCCTCAGGCAAACAGGTCCCAGAAAGTTTCTCTGGTGAAATGATGATCGAGGTACAGTCAACCAGAAGAATAGTGAGAGTCCTGAAAGAGGAAACAGCATGTTCAAAAGCCCTGTGGCTAGGAGTAGGAGGCATATTTAGGGAATAGAAAAGCCAGTGTGGCTGAAGTACAGAGAATGAGGGAGAGACCTACTGAAACTGAGGTTGGAGACAGAGGCAGGGCTCAGGTTATAGAGAGACTTGTAGAATTTGGTCTTAATTCTAAGAGCATTGGGAACTCTTCTTGGTAGGTTGATATATGGTTTTTTAGTTTTGAGTAGAACACTCTGGCCATCATGTGGAGAATGAATTATAATGGAGCAAGAATGGATGAGGAGAAATCGGTTAGGACACTATGACTCTAGTCCAGGCAAGAAAGAATGGTAACTTGAAGCAGAGATGGTAGTGGAGGAAAAGAGAAATGTCTGAGTTTAAGGAATGGTCAAGAAGTGAATTGATAGAACTGAGAGATGAGCTGAAAAATGGGAGAACACGTGAGAGAGAAAGGAAACTGTCAAGAACAGCATTAAGGTTTTGGGCTTCCACAACAGGTTAAATAGTGGTGTCATTCAGAGAGATCAAGCATGCTAACAGAGGACCAATTGTGGTGGGGAAGAACCTGGGTTCATTTCACACCTGTTGAATTTGAAATGTCATTAATTCTTTCAACTGAGGTGTGTATTAGTCTGCTAGGGCTGCCATAACGAAATGCTGCAGACTGGGTTACTCAAACTGCAGACATTTATTTTCTCACAGTTCTGGAGGCTGGAAGTCCAAGATCAATGTGTCAACAGCGTTGATTTCTGACAAGGCCTCTCTTCCTGGATTGCAGATGGCTGCCTTCTCACTGTGTCTTCCTATGGTCTTTTTTTCTGTGGAGCGAACGAGAGAGAGAGAGAGAAACAGAGACAGAGACAGAGAGTGTGCACAAGCGTGCACTGTAGTGTCTCTTCTTATTATTGTAAGGACACCAGCACTATCTGATTAGGAACCCACCCTTATGACCTCATTTAAGCTCAGTTACCTCCTTAAAGGCCCTATCTCCAAATACAGGGGGGATTGGGGCTTCAACATATCAATTTGGGGGGGCAAAATTCAGTCCATAACACAGTGCATTACACGGCAAATAAAATCATGGACATTCAGGTCTAAGAAAACTGGTTTTAAAAACTTGTCTACTACAACTCAAAAAGTCTATCAACAGGTGCATGAATAAATACAGCTGACCCTTGAAAAACACAGGTGTGAACTGCCCAGGTGTACTTATATGTGAAAATTTTCAACCAAAGGTGAGTTGAAAATGCTGTATTCGAGGGATGCAAATCATGTGTAAACAGAGGGCTGACTTTTCCCATAAAGCGGTTCTGCAGACTGGAGTATGCTCAGAGTTTGGTATGCGGGAGTCCTAGAACCAATGCTCTCCCCGCCCTTACACTGAGGGACAACTGTAAATTGCAGAATAGCCACACAATGGAATATTACTGAGCAAAAAAAAGGAAAAAGTACTGATACACACAACAAGGATGAATCTCAAAATAATTATGCTGAGTGAAAGAAACTAGACAAAAAAGTATATGATTTTATTTAAGTAAAATTCTAGAAAATGCAAACTATAGTGACAGAAAACAAACCAGTGGTTTCCTGGGGCAGGGGTAGACAGGGATAGCAGGAGGGAGAGAGTATAAAGGGGCATGAGACAATTTGGGGTGATAAATATGTTTATTATTTTAGTTGTCGTAATAGCTTCACAGATGTATATACATAATATGTCAAGAGGTATCAAATCGTACACTTTAAAAATGTGCAATTTATTCTACATCATTTATATCTTAATGAAGCTGTTAAATTTTGGGGAAAAAGAGTCAAAAGAGGCTGTCTCCATGTCCTGAAAAAGGGCCAGAAGTCTTTCTCTACCTATAGCAAAGGGCACATAGCTTCCAATTCAGGTGAGCAGGCTTGGGCCAGGTACGTGGCCAGGCTTCTGATAATGCTCAGGATCTCTTTAGAGGAGCTTTTTATAGGGAGGCCAGCTGAGCTTCTTCACTGTGACCATCACTGGGGCTGCCTCTTGCTCCCCTTCTTGTGTCCCTCATTTGCTATTCTGAAACAAAGGATGAGAATGGATGGTTTGAGGCTTCTGGCTACCAGCAGGGGAGGGATAAAATTTATCAATTGGTTGCACTGAATGGAATCTGTATTGATTACGATTAAAAGTCTTATCATTTGTTCAATAAGCATTTACTGAGCACCTACTAAGTGCAAGATGTTCTGGGTATATTTATTGGTCAATTTTCCCATACCTTGAATATGGGCTTTGTGATTTGCTTTGACCATACAAAGTGGCAGAAGTGATATTGTGTGCCAGTTCTGTGTCTAGCCCTTAAGCGACCTTGCATACTTCACTCTCACACTTTGAAACCTGCCAGTCCATGTGAAGAAGCTGGGGCTAGCCTGATGGAGCATGAGAGACATATGGCATAGTCATCCCCATCCCCTCAGCTAATTTTTGCTAAAACCTAAAAGCAGACCCTCCTAGGTTCCTAGAAATTGACTGCAGACACAGGAATGAATCCAGCTGAGACCAGAAGAGCTGCCCAACTAAGTCCAGGCCAAATTACTGACCCATAAAACCACTGAGTTAAATAAATGATTATTTTAAGTCTCTCTCTCATATACACATACACATACCTGGTTCCTCCTCTAATTACTAGTAATCAAATGACATGGTCAAGTTATTTAACCTGTCAGTATGTCAGTTTCCTCATCTTTAAAAGGATTATAAAAATTGGCCAGGCATAGTGGCTCACATCTATAATCCTAGCACTTTGGGAAGCCAAGGCAGGAGGATCCCTTGAGGCCAAAAGTTTGAGACCAGCCTGGGCAACAACATAGCGAGACCCTGTCTCTACAAAATAAAAATAAAAAATTAGCCAGGTGTGGTGGCGCACACTTGTAATCCCAGCTAGTTGGGAGACTAAGGCAGGAGGATTGCTTGAGACCAGGAGTTTGAGGTTGCTATGAGCTATGAGCTATGATCACATTATTGCATTCCAGCCTGTGTGACAGATCAAGACCCTGTCTCTAAAAACACCCCCTCAAAACCCCTCAAAATGACAACAACAATAAAATTTGCTGCATAAGATTCCTTTAGTATTAAATGAGGAAATATTTGTAAAGTGCCTAACACAATTCCAGGCACATAGTATATATTCAGAATATGGTACCAATGACTTTTTTGAAATAGGGCCCATATCTCATTTCTCTTTGTTTCCATAATAACTAGCATTCACAGGATCTTCTTCATAAAAGGAACTCAATAAATATGATTATTTTGGGAATTATAGTAATTTCAATGAATAATCTGATTATAATATTCCTAAAGATAGTACCATATATCTTATTGCATGTGTGTGTGACAGGGTCTTGCTCTGTCACCCAGAATAGAGTGCAGTGGTGTGATCATAGTTCAAAGCAACCTCAAACCCCTGGGCTCAAGTGATTCTCCTGCTTCAGCCTCCCAAGTAGCTGGGAATACAGGTGCATGCCACCATGTCTGGCTAATTTTTAAAAAAATTTTGTGGAAATAGGGTCTCACTATATTGCCCAGGCTGATCTCAAACTCCTGGGCTCAAGTGATACTCCTGCCTTGGCCTCCCAAAGTGCTGGGATTATAGGCATGAGCCATCACGTTTGGCCCATATATTTATCTTAAAGGTAGTAAAATCAGCACCTCTATAGCTGTGATTTTAAAAGCAAACAAACATACAAACAAAAAAACTTTGTTATCTTCATTTCCATGAAATTCAGGATTGATATTAAATTTTCACTTCTTTCCTTGTTTACCATTGAATACCAGCTGATCACTCCTTTCTGCTTGAGACCCTATCCTCATTTGGCTCCTGTACAGCACACTTTACTGGTTTCCCATCTACTTCATCAGCCACTCATCCTCAGTCTCCTTTGAGAGTTTATCCTCATCTCCTCAGCCTCTAAATGTTGAAGAAGTGATTTAGGGCTCTGCTCTTGGCCCTTGTCTCCATCTCCATTTCCTCCTTTGGTGATCTCATTCAATTTCATGGCTTTAAATATTTTCCTGCTACTGGCAACCACAATTTTATATCTCTGGGTCAGACTTCTCTCCTGAACTCCATTCATAAATCCAACTTCATGTATTTAACTTCCTATTTGATATCTCTATTTGGATATTTAATAGGCATCTAAAACTTTACATATCCAAAATTTAACTGTGGATTCTGCCTCTTTTCCACCTTAAACGTGCTCCTCCTAAAATTTTCCCCTTCTCCATGTATGACAACTCCACCTTTCTAGTTCCCTCCACTTTAGAAGAAGAACCTAACGTTTAGAGAGCAATTTTCCTGGGGTATTTCCCAGTGTTCTGCCTCCTATTACACATAGCAATCAGGAGTGAAGGGTGGGAGATGAGCTGTGACAGTACAATTCTCAAAAGTTGTCAACACGAGTTTGAGATCATTCGTGGTCCCCTGCCTTTTCTGCAAGATCCCCCTGTCCTAAATTTCTTTTCCTTCTGGTCATTCTAGGTGACAAGAAAAATAATATGATAAACTGATTAGTTTTAAGGTGATACTTTTCAACAAGCTTTGTGCCCTTAAAAACCTCTTTCTACTAGAAGGTTCCTCTACTGGCATCTTATAACAAGCTCGTTTTCCTTGCTGAATTATTCCAAAATAACATGTATGTATTTATGAGAAACCTTCAGTGCTTTAAAATTCAAAGCAATAAACATTGACTACCACAGCATGACTAGTGGAGAATACATTGTTGGGCAAGACGGTCTTTTGATGCCTGTTAAAAATATCATACCTGGCCGTTTACTGTACTTCTTACAAACAGTTCCTCCTTTCCCTAGAGGCTAATTCTGTTTCAAAAAGTACTATTTTAACATTTAACATTTTTCTGTCTTTTTTCCTTCAGAAGAGGTTCATATGCAATGAGCCCAATTCTTTTTCCAGAAAGGTATTCTTTTTTTTTTTTTTTGAGACAGAGTCTGGCTCACTCTGTAACTTCGGACTCCTGGGTTCAAGCCATCTTCCTGCATCAGTCACCGGAGCAGCTGGGACTACAGGCATGCGCAACCATGCCCTGCTAATTTTTTCTATTTTTGGTAGAGATGGGGTCTTGCTCTCACTCAGAGCTGGTCTTGAACTTCTGACCTCAAGCCTGCCTCCCAGAGTGCTAGGATTATAGGTGTGAACCACCATGCCCCACCCAGAAAGTTATTCTTGAATGAAGTATTGTCTTCTCCCTTTTTCACAGATTTATTCAGTGTCTGGAGAATTATCCAAAAGAGGAATAAATCTGTATGGGATAGCTCATATTGCAAAAAGTTTCAAAATTATTTTCACATCTACTTCCTCATCTAATTCTATTACTATACTCCTAATATTATTCTCTTCTAATACTATTATTCTAATACTATTATTATTGTGCTATTACTACAACTGTCTCTTACCCCTGCTATGAGCTGGTACCACACTCTCACTGACTATTTGTATAGCTTTCTATCAAATCTCTCTGACTCCATGTTCTTTGCTCTAATCCATCATGCATTGTTTAACACATTAATTGCCACATGAGTTGTATTTAACTCACACTAGTTTTGAGCCTTGTGAAGCAAAACTTGGGCAAAACCCTGCAGATGGTTCATGAAAATCTTACTTGTTGATATTCTTATTGTTACAATTAATATTGACAAATTAATTCTAAAAATGTGGATTAAGTGACTAAAAGTCAATAAATTTTGTTTTTCATTAAATTTTTCATTAAATTAAAAAGGATCATTTTGTTTTTGAAGTTTTTATTCTATTTTCATAATAAAATACTATGGCCCCAAGGAAAAAAATTTTTTTCTAGTGTGGCAGTCAATGTGTTAAAAAGAAAAAACCCAAATCTGATTTATCAAATCTTGACTATTTGCTCTTCCCTTAATCATTTGTCTGTATATAAAACTTTATAATTTTCAAGGAGTTTTCATATTTATTATATTGCTTAATTCTTATAATAGCCTTGTAAACTATCACTAACAGCACTTTACAGATGAAGCAACAACATACCGTGAGAGTGTAAGCATGAATCTCAGATCTGACAAGGTTATACATGTCAGATCTGAGATTTAAACAAAGATTTTCTTATTCCAACTCGAGTATTTTTTAAAATAGAGATACTCTTTTATAAACCCTCTGCCTACCTTACTTCTTAACAAACTGCATATTATCCTCAGCCCCTCCTGTGGAATGGGCCTAGTTTCCATGTTAGTACCATATTATCTCATACTCCCTAGAAACAGCTGATTGGATCAAGTAGAGGTATTTGAGAAAAACTGGGTCAATCAAGTTCTCTCTTCCAGAAAGTTAGAAATGGATCACAGAGACTCTGATAAGTTGTTGGGATCTAGGGCTAGGGGTTAAGGGGTTTTTTCCCTCCTATGTGCACATGTTGGTGTCTGCTTCTTGGAGGACCCAAACTGACACACCAGGGTGCAGAGAGAGAGAAAAGAAATAGTGAAAAATAGAAATGAGAGATAATTGTCTCCAGAAAGAAGGAAAGATAAACCTTGGTTCTTAACTTTCCATTTCCTGATTCTACATACTTTTGGAGCCCAGATATACTTCCTGCTCATCCTTGAATCTGTGGGAAATTCTTATTTTTTTAAATCCTATTTTATCTACGCTTGATTGAGTGGGTTTTTGTTCTTTCTGTCAAACGATTTCTAAAACATGTTACTCTTTCCACTCACTTTTTCCTCCTTACCTCCAATGATTTTGTCCATGTTGTTCCTTCTGCCTAGAATGCTTTCTTAGTCTATTCTCTCTCTATCTTTCAAAATTCTCCTATCCTTCAAGTCCCAGGTCAAATACCATATCTTCCTAAATGCATTCTTTGTTCGTTCCAATTGGAATGAGCAATTGCTCTGTATCACCATAGCATTCAATTTGTATCAACACTATAACACACATCACATACTGCTTTATAGAATTATTTATGTACACATCTCATCTGGCCTGCTGTTGAGAAAACCTCTTGAGAGTAGAAAGTTTAGCACATTAATTTTTATGTTCCTCCACTGAGCCAACATATGCCAGTTGTTCAAGTAATTGTGAGTGAATGAGTGAACACATGAAGGCCTTAGTCCACCCAGTTTTAAAAGGGATTAAGGCCTAAGGAACATGTGGATGTCAAAAGTGGAGCCACACATAGTCAGTATTAATGTATTCACCTATTGATTTAGTCATACTATTTGTACTGAAATAATAAAATTACTGAACTAATAGTGAAGCTATTGGTGACTCAAGACAAGATAGAGTGAGGTGGGTTGAAACATTTAAGTTAATAGTCCCCTTGGTGTAAAAGGAAAAATTTAGCCCAGTATTTCTTAAATTGCATTGAATTTAAAGATAAGGGACAGTAGCCATTTGTTATACAGTCCATAGATGTATAGTGACAATATCGATGATGATAATAAAATTGACTTCTGAATGTATTTAGTAATTCTTGGACACAAACAATATTATCTCCAAATTTGATTGGCAATTACAGTGAAGAAGATAATATTTATATATATTTTTAAGAAATATATACAGGTACATGTATCATTACAGCGAGACTACTTTATAATTAATTTTTTGTTAAAATGCATTTGAAACATTATATGGTTAATATTTCATAAAATCTTTTATGAGATGGTTTGTACTGTGAGCAATCACAGAGCTCACATGCTCAACACACTTGCCCTTCTCTCCTTCAGTACTTGCTTGGCAAAATCCCAAGCCTGGTGAAATGCAACTTTCCACCTACTCAGTGCCTACACCTAATCAACTGGAGAAAAACAAATTATCATGCTAACTGGACTCACTTGAAAATTATAACCTCGAGCCTCAAGTGGGTTCTCAGTGTTGCCCAGCAATTCTTCACAATTCCCTAGTCTTTTGATCTTTCTGCTCTTCAGATGAGCTGTTCCCCTCAAGCCTCTTCGTTTCTCCTCCCTCTCAGCTGATGACTTTGCTTTTAATTTCACTGAGGAGAAACAAGCAACTAGAAGAGAATGTTCACAGCCTCTCACCACTAATTCTACTCATTTACCTGCATCTTACCTTCCTTCCTATTATGAAGGCTGAAATGTTCCTGTTTTGGTCTGAGTCTATCCCCTCCTCTTGTAGTCTGGGTCCTATCCCCTTTTGCTCCTAAAATTATCCCATCTTTTTCCTGTATCAATTTTTCCTTTTCTGTAGGATCAGAACACCAAAATAAAAATATATTTTAATATCTCTTATTTAATAAAAGAAACTCTCTCTTGATCCCATATCCCTCTTTAGGCACAGCCCCATTTCTTTACTGCTTTTTTCGGAAAATCTCAAAGGAATTATTTTTTGTCCCCTTGTCATCATCTCTCATTCTATCTTGAATCCACTAAAAAAGGCTTTTTGCCTTCACTATTCCACTGGTAATACTCTCATCAAGTATACCATTGTCCTCCAAATCACTAAACCCAATGCTGAATTCTTAGTCTTCATCATGCTTGACCTCCTAGCAGTATTCAATACAGTTGATCTTTTTGGAACACATTCTACATTGGCTTCCAAGAAACCTCTCTCTCCTGGTTTTCCCCATATCTTTTGCCCCTCTGCCGTCTATTTTGTTGGTTCCCCTTCATTACTTTGACAAATAAATTTCAAAATTGGAGTGCTCCAAGGCTCAGTTCTCCTCTATCTACCCTCATTTCCTAGGAACTCTCAACCAATCTCAAAAACTAGATGTATGGCTCTCTCACTTTCCCTTCCTTAATAATTTGTTCCCAAAGTTATTAGGTGGAAAGAACGAGGTTGGAACTGGACCTGAGTTGGGGAGAATCACAGAAGCTACAATTGGGGTTTTAGAGCCCAATCTGGCAAAGGAGGATGCCACATAAGAGGACTATCTAGCAAGGATAGTCATAGCCTGAGCACAGTGAAGAGGTCATCCATGCAGAGGGGCAGGCTGGCATAGGATTTTAGGTATCCACACAGAAAACTGGCCATGCATGGGGAGTCAAAGCCTAAGTAGAATGAGAAAGGCATTTAGATGGGAGGGGTAGACAGGTGTGGGTGTCAGAGACTGAGTGGAGTGAGGAGGGCATGTGTGCAGGGAGGAAAGTGGTAGAGACAAAGGAAGATTTGTTATATAGGGGAATTGATTACATAAGTAAATATATTAAAAATTTAGAGCCAGGTTCCCCATTATCAGATGGAAAAGAAGAACACTAGAAGAAAACTTGTGATGATGAATTGGAATAGAAGGTATTTGCGTGAATTCATGGTTATATATTTAAATAGATAGAGATATATAGATATAGAAATAAACAAACAAGTAAAAGAGTGTATGTGTTTATGTATCTCTATCTGTCTGTATATTCCTTAGCTCTGTGCACTGAGAGGGCCTCAAAGTACTAGCACTCCACTAGCAACTGAGGGCATCTAGCCTCTAAATTTTGGCTTCAAAATACCATTCTCCACAAAAGTAAACAGGGCTCTTGGAGAAATAGCTGGTTCCAGTACTAGGGCAGCAAGAGTATAAGATAAGCCTGGAACATCTGTTGAGTCAAAAAGAAAAGTTCTCCAAGAATGATGGGGGTATGTCAAAAAAGTCACAGAAGTGAGCTTGAAGGGGTTTCCACTTGCCAGATTTGGGACAATTTGAGCATTAAATTAAATAATAATGGAAATAGATTATAACCCATTAGAAAAATAAACCATGAGTCAATACAGACACAAATAAATAAATTGAGTACACTGAAAGTTTGATTGATAAAGAATAGGACATTAATAAAGTTTCAAAGTACTTTTCCACAAAATACTTATTAATTTTTTATTTTATTTTTGAGATAGGTCTTGCTATGGTGCTCAGGCTGGACTTGAACTCCTGGACTCAAGAGATACTTCTGCCTCAGCCTCCTATGTAGCTGGGATTACAGGCATGCGCCACCACACCTGGCTCCAAAATACTTATTAATTACAAAAGAGAAAAGAATAACTTTAAAGTGGAGAAGTTTGTAAGATATCACCTTAAACAAGTGATTCAAATGAATATCACCAATAATAAGACATACTAAAATTGTGTCCCTGCCATCTGATAGGATGCAATAAGAAGAATACAGGATTACTTTTCTGATATTCCTAATAAAGATGCACAATCTGAATCTAATAATGATGAAACATCAAAGAAATACAGATCAAAGTACATACTTCAAAATAAGTGGCCTGTAATCTTCAAAAGTGACAAGGTCAGGAAAATCAAGGAAAGACTAAGGAACTCTTTCTAAGTGAAGGAGACTAAAGTGACATAATAGGTAAAGGCAGCATATGATTCTAAACTGAATCTTTTTGATATAAAAGACATTATGATTTGAATAAGGTCTGAGGATTAGATGGTAGTAATAGAGCAGTCTTAATTTCTAGATTTTGATGGGTTTGTTGTGTTTAAGCAGGAAAATGTCCTTATTTGTAGGAAGAACACACTAAAGCATCAGGGAATAATAGGGCATTGGGTCAGCATTCTCATTGTGTCATTATTGGGTTAATCTTGGTCATTATTCTCAAATGAGTATGGGAAAAAGTTGTTTGTGCTATACTTGCAAATTTCCTGTAATTTTTGAGATTGTTAAAAAGAAAAAAAAATGAAAACTATATGCTAAGAGGTCTCAAATTTCTCCCTCTAGCTTGGACCTGAACCCAAGATCATGTATATAATTTTCTAGTCAAAATCTTCACTTGGATGTCTAATCCTTGTCAAACTTAAAATGTGAAACTGAACTTTAGATTATGTATCTGTCCCCCAACTTCATTTACTCCTTTCCCAGTGTTCTCACCATTTACCTAGTTGCTTAGCCAAAACTCTTAAAATCCTTGACTCCTCTTTAATTCTTAGATCATCAGTGAATCCTGTTGTTTCTGTCTTCGAAGTACACCCAGAATCCAATTACTTCTTTCCACCTCTCCCACTACCACTCTATTTCAAGCTACCATCATCTTTAATCTGGTCTTCCAAATGAGCTTTCTAACTGGTCTCTTTGCTTCTACTCTTGCTTTCCTGTAGTTAACTCTCAACACTGGAGGCAGAATGATTTTTTTTTTTTTTCAATTT
>VBSM01000662.1:10300776-10327467 GCA_008086735.1 Cheirogaleus medius
ACCCTTAGGCCTGTTAATGGGTTACAAAGGAAGTCCCCAAGAAGGGAGGGGGGCGTGATAAGGCATGTCTGATCTTCCTCTTCTTGGCAGGCAAGAAGGATATTCCTTCTTTGCTTTAGGATATTCCTTTGGCTACAAGGGGGTCCATTCAGTCAGCCGGTGGGGGTGGGGGTGCAGAATGATCTTTTTAAAGCATAGAACTGATCTCATCACTCCTTTCCATCAACTAAGAACAAAATCTAAACTCTTTCAATGGTCTACTAGGCCCTTTATCATCTTGGCCAATAGCTCTTCGCCCAAACTCATTTCCTACCACTTTTATTATACTTTAATCTCTGGCCCCAACCATACCAGCTTCTCTGCTGTTCTTAGAGTGCACCAAGGACTCTGTAATCTCAGGCCACTTGTACTAACCGATCATCACCTCGTTAGAATTTCTGCTCAGACATACTTCCTCAGAGAGGCCTTGTACTTTAATGGCACTTTCTGTTCCTTTGCATTGTTTTATTTTTCTTCATTGCATATATCACCACCTGACATTGTATTATAATGTCTATTTATTTATTTGTTTACTGCTGCTGTTTTCCACAAGTATCCACGAGGAACTTTTTCTGTTATGTTTATTGTTGAATCCCTGGCACTTAAAACAGTACCTTTCACACAAAAAGTACTCAATAAATATTTATTTAAAGAATGAATGGAAATGGCTACTATTAAACCAGTATGACCAGATGAAAATTATGTGGTAAGCTCTGACCAAGAGGGAAGGAGAGGACTCTGAAGTAATATTCCTCAAAAGGCAGAATTTTGGGGGGTAAGTAAAGGTTGTTGTTTCTTTTTCTGATAGTTGGGGGCATGGAGAGTAAGAAGGAAAGCATGTCTGGGATGCAAGTCCATTCTATGCCTACATTTCCCTTTTCTTCTTTCTGCTTATCCATTTAGAATGAAAGGAAAGTCTTTGGGAAAAAGAAAGTTAAAATATGTAGACATTTAACTCAGTAGCAAGCTGTGTAAAATAGTCACTGAAACTGATGCAGCTACATATATATCTAGAAGGGCATTTGATTTTTAAAGTGGTATTTAATTGTAAAGAGGGCAGTCAGACATATATACTGAAAGATTGTTTTATGCTGAGATGAAGAATTCACAGTTTGTTAGAGGAGGGTTTCTTAGGTCTGAAGTACTTCATGGTGGAGTGGGGAAGAGTATGTAGGAATTAAAAGAAACTATTGATAAAATTTGCTGATCAGAGGGAAAAACACCAAATTTTACTTTATATATTAATGACTACTTTGTGATTATTATGATCAGTTTGTATTCCTGTTGTTCTAATAAAGGGTTAATATTTTAAAAACATAATTTATTGGAAAATTGTGCTAATCTTCTCTTGGTTAAACATGTCTCTGAGAAGCTTGGCTATTTGAATTCTGAAGCTGTAACCGACATAATGGAAGTTTGCATAGAAAATTTTGGCCTAAGCACTCCAATGCAATAGGTGTGATATTTCAGAGTAAAGTACCAGACCAGCAAGCAGAAATTTCAAAAAAAGTTTCCCCTGGTTAGGTGGTTCTTAAAAACCACAAAGGTCAGACAGTAGAAACTGTGACAGCATTTGGGAAGAGGTGTTCTTTAGAGAAAGACACGTTGTACATCCTATGCCCCTCCCACTACATGAAGGAGGGGAGGGTGTCTGCCCCTTCACCTCAGGCCTATTGAGTGGGGCTTCTTACAGAATTGTTCAGAGAACTATAGTGGGAAGGATGGGCACAAAGGGACTGATGTCTGACTGTCCCCAAGAAAATCTAGAGGGCCTGAAAGAGAATGTCTGGCAGCCTCTTTTCTGTAGGACCAGCCAGCTCCCTCAGAGTTTGTCAAAGGCAAAAGATGTACATTGCTTCCCATGTACCAGATGTGGGGTACACAGGGGATAAAGAGCTAGTCTGGAGCTCTTTTTGACACCTGCCCAAGAGAACTGCCTGAGATGTCAATTGGGATCTGACAGGAAGAACTATACGGTATAGATTTCTAAGCAAATCTGAGGCTAAGGGAGAAGTGACAGCAAGAGGAATAGAATATATGGTCTGTATCACAGAAGGGGGAGGAGTTGTAGATTGAGCATGAATATCTGAGGAACTCACAAAAGTGCTGACAAAAGAAACAGTCAGCTTTAAACTTCTGTTAGTCTCAGGGAGTACAAAGCCATCTCATTACAGCTCTACTCAATAAACACCTTTCTGCTCCCTTTCCCCTATTCCCTTCCTCACGCCATCCCAGAGAGTCACTAAATAGCAGCCACTGAGTAGGGGAGAACATGAATAGGAAAGAAAGAAGAAGTTGACCAGATTTCTTTTCTTTTTTTTTTTTTTGAGACAGAGTCTCACTCTGTTGCCCCGGCTAGAGTGCAGTGGCGTCAGCCTCGCTCACAGCAACCTCAAACTCCTGGGCTCAGGTGATCCTTCTGCCTCAGCCTCCCAAGTAGCTGGGACTACAGGCATGCGCCACCATGCCCGGCTAATTTTTTCTATATTTTAGTTGGCCAATTAATTTCTTTCTATTTTTAGTAGAGATGGGGTCTCGCTCTTGCTCAGGCTGGTTTCAAACTCCTGAGCTCAAACGATCCGCCCACCTCGGCCTCCCAGAGTGCTAGGATTACAGGCGTGAGCCACCGCGCCCGGCCCAGATTTCTTTTCTCTGTAACTTTCCTTTCTAAATATCAAATTGAGGCTGACTTCTGTGATTTTTAAAATGTAAGACTTTATATTTTCTACGAGTAAGCAGAAAAGTCATGAGACTTGCTAGAATTTTCATCTAGGTGGCAGGGGAAAATAATAACCCCACTGAGTTAATTTCAAGAGGACAGTTATGTTTTGAATATATTTCACAAGTCACGTTAGTTCAATGTAACGAATACACAGATTTTCCACTGTACAGTTGGTGGAAACCTTTTAGAACTTGCGAGTTACATTCTTAGTAGGAAAAAAGCATCACAAGCCCAAATTTGTAAAACAAAAATTTTTACAATTCCTGTATTAGTTTTACTCACCAATCACTATACTAGAATCCTGAAATAAATGAAATATAGACTATTTAAACTTTATGAAAGAAATAAATTAAAAATTTGAAAGAAAAAAATTCAGTCTTCTTAAGACAAGGAAAAATGCAGTGTATTTTCAGCAAAAAGATATCAAACCAAAATGAAATTAAGAAAACCTTTTAGCCATGATTATTAAGACAAAATAATTGCTAAAACTCTCATCCAAACTTCCTATATCAGCTATCCTTCTAGATACGAGGGATCTAAATGAAAGAATTTTGATTTTAAAGGAATTATATCATTATGAAACTATTTTAACTCTCTATTCTAAAATCATGTGAATCAACTAAGAAGGAATATGACCCTAAGATAAAGTTTAAGGGTAAGAATAGTGGTTAGAATTAAGTTCAGTTGCAGTGAGTAAAACGAAAAATAATAAATAACAATAAATATACAATGTTTCATTCTCTGTAGAAGAAATTTGGAAGTTGGCGTTTCAGGTGGGATAGAGGCTCTACAAAGTAATCAGGGACCTAAATCCCTTGTAGTTCTTTACTCTGTCATTCCTAGGGTGGCCCCTATCCTCTGGTTTAAGATTGGGTGTTAGATTCAACCATCACATCTATGTTTCAGATAGTAAGAGGGAAGAATGGGAGAAGAAAAGCCCAGTTCCTCTCTTTGAAGAAAATTTCCCAGTTATTTCTCATTTTATCTGTGCACATTTTAATCTTGAATAAATTTGGTGTCCTGTTACTAAGGTAGAAGGAGAAAATGGATGTTGAGGCAAGCAATTAGAAGTCTCTGGCATAGAGACAAATATGTTTGTTCAAAAAAGTAATTAGGTCTAACACTGATTACGAATAAGTTAAAATTACTGGTAAAGATCCTTAATTGTACTGTAGATTTAATTTTCTTTAAATGCTTGCTTTCTCTACGTAAAGGACATTTCTGTCACTTGTAACCAAAAAGACTAATTCATGGTCAGTTATCAGGAAACTCAGTCATTTGTAGTATCATTTAAGGTCTCTGTTTTACTGTGAAGAGAAGCATCTCAGTAATTTCTAACATAAATTTGTGAATGCATTCATTCGTTCTATCATTCATACAATAAACACTGAATGCCTAGGTGCTAGGGAAAAAAAGATATGATTTTTGACTTTAAAGAGCTCAGGGTCTAGTGGAGAAAGATAGTCATGAAAAGTTTAAAATGTAAGACAGTATTATAGGTATAGTTAAAAAATATGTACCAGATACTGTTTTTTTTTTGACATTCTTACTCTGTTGTCTGGGCTAGAGTGCTGTGGCATCAGCCTAGCTCACAGTAACCTCAAACTCCTGGGCTCAAGTGATCCTCCTGCCCCAGCCTCCCAAGTAGCTGGGAGTACAGGCACACACCACTACACCTGGCTAATTTTTTGTTTCTGTTTTTAGTTACCCAGCTAATTTTTTTCTATTTTTAGTAGAGACAGGGTCTTGCTCTTGCTCCGCTTGGTCTTGAGCTCCTGACCTCAAGCGATCCTCCCGTCTTGGCCTCCCAGAGTGCTAGGATTACAGGCGTGAGCCACCGTGCCCTGCCTGTACCAGGTATTGTGGGCACAGTAGAGAGATATCAATTCTACAAAACAGATATTGAAGGGTATGTATCCAAAGTAAGGTATAAATCGATAGTAGAATTCAGTTAAAAATGATTTTACAATTTTAAATACACTGAAAGGTATAGAGGATACACAATGAACACCCATTTACCAACCATCAACCTATGAAATAAGATATTTTGAATATAATTACAGGATACTATTTTGATTAAAAAATGATCCTAAAACCTGGATTTTGGTATTAATTTGAAATTATTAGCAATGATGCATGTAGGTATAAACATCATAAACTAATAATCCACAAAAAGGTTGTTATTGTCATCAAATTAAAGAATTTAAAAGTAGTAAGAATTTTCCTCAAATAGGAAAAGTGGTAGACAAAGTGTTAGGAATCTTTTTTTTTTTTTGAGAGAGAGTCTCTCTCTGTCGCCCCAGGCTGGAGTGCAGTAGCAACATCATAGCTCACTGCAACCTCCAACTCCTGGGCTCAAGCAATCCTCCTGTCTCAGCCTCCCGGTAGCTGGGACTACAGGCGCATGCCACTGAGCCTGGCTAATTTTTCTATTTTTCTAATTTTTCTAGAGAGAGGGTTTCTCTCTTGTTTAGGCTGGTCTTGCACTCATTACCTTAAGTGATCCTCCCACCTCTGCCTCCCAGAGTGCTAGGATTATAAGTGTGAGCCACCACACCCAGCCAGGAATCTTTTAATATATTCCAAAGCTGTTGCTTTGTCATTTAATATGTCTCATTTACTTTTTACATTAGATAGAGTCTCATAGAACTTAGACCTAAATCGTTTTTCAAATTTGCAGCTTATTTTTATGTGGCAAAGGGAACAGGGACTAAAAAAATGTCTTGAAGGGAGGGACAGGGTGTGGTGGAGAGGGCATAGATTCCCCTTGGTTCAGAAGAGGAAAGTGGTAATTATCCTCCCTTTACTACGAAAGTATTATATTTGTAATTTTTGAAAGTTGCTTTTCTGCAAAACTTATGTATTTAAGGAATGTTTCTTATATATCCAAAACCTAGAATTTACTACGCCTGTGGCAAATACTTCAAGGGAATTTGGGGTTTACTGCCAAAGTTGTGTTTGGAAAGACTGTTTTTGGTGTAGGGAAAGCTTCAGGAAGGGAAGAACTCTGCTAAAATGACTGATATCACTTCTACACAGAGACAGCTCTCTCTTTGACTAGTTCCTTTACATTGTTAAAAAATAAAGTTCCTTTTCAACACAGTTCCTTTACATTGTTAAAAAAATTAATATAATTCAGATCAATATGGCAAACGAGGCTGACAAAGGAAGATTCCCTACCTTTCAAAAAATATAAAAATGCTGAATTATTAACTATTAAATATGTTGAATTAAATAATTATTAAAGTTATTAACTTTAAAAATTGAGAAAATATAAAAAAAGCTTGAAATATAAAAAAAATATAAAAAAATAAATATATAAATATAAAAAATATTTAAATATATTATAAATATAAAAAATATAAAAAAAATATAAAAGAAAAGCTTGAAAGCAAGAAGTGGAAATCCCCAGATTTTAGATAAAGGAAAACAGAAAAACAGAGAATTAGAGGGAGCTGAAGGCAAGTACATGCTGAAGACTGATGGATCACATGGGTACTGGAAACATGCTGTGAGACTCAAAAACTAAAAAGGAATAGAATAGAGTATTGACATGTCCAATAACATGGATAAATCTCAAAATAATTATGCTGAGTGAAAAAAGCAACACAAAAAAGAATATATACTGCATGATTTCATTTATAGAAAACTCTGGAAAATGCAATTATTAATATAGTGACAGCAGATCAGTGGTTGCCTGCGGATGAGGGACATGAGGCAGAGTAGGAGGGAGGAATAAAAAAGGGGCACAAGAAAACTTTTTGGGGTGATGGATACATTCACTATCTTGACTGTGGTGATGGTTTCAGAGGTGTATACGTATGTCAAAACTTGTCAAATTTATTGTACACTTTAAATATGTATGTTTATTATATGTCAATTATATCTCATGAAGCTGTTAAAAAGAACAAAATCAACATCCAAGGAAGTTCAATAGATCCCCCTTTCCATTATATTTATGCAATTTATTTGTTGAAGGAACTTGGTAGTTTGCCCTGTAGAGTCTCCCACATTCTGGATTTTATTGATCATGAAGTGCTCGTCTCAGGCAAAGGTGACTGACATAGGGCACAGGATTTAAGTCAAAGTAAAAAAAAAAGTGTAATGATGGGTTCTCAGGCATCAGATAACCTAGTCAGGTAAGGATTTTTGGGGGGTGGTCAAGATCCTTTCAAGGCCCTCTAAAATCTTGCCAAATAGGTACCTCCCCATCCCACTGGAAATGTATTCTTGGAAAAGTCATATAATACAACTATAGCTCTTTCTTCTGTACCACACATGAACAAATTTAGCTTTGGCTGCAAGTAATAAAAAGGCAAACTCAAACTTTCTTAAAAAGCTAAGAAAATTTATTGGCTCAGAGAAGTTACTAAATCCAGAGGAAGGGTAGGTTTCAAGCTGGGTTTGAGCTCTTCACTTATGTGTCAGCTTCATCTTCAGGTTGGCTTCCTTCACTAGCAAAGTGGCTAGTGAAGGACTCACATCAATCCATCACATCTTTTTCTAGAGTAAGAAAAAGAACATTTTTCATTTCCCAGCAAACACAAGGCCTGGCTTTCCATATGATTGGGGCAAATTTAGACTTACGTCAGTGCCCATGAATGAATAGGTCAAGTGGGGACGGGATTAGGCTCATTATTGTGCATCAGTCAGGGCCCACACCTAGAGATGGGCCTAATCAAATACTTGGCTGCCTCATAATTGCAGAGGGATAGAAATGTATACTGGGGAATCAACCGATAGAATGTTCATTATAAAAGTAGTGTGATATTCTACACCATTAAATACCACAGTTTAAACTCTTCCATTATTGTTCAATGTTTAACATGTTTCCAGTTTTTTGATATTCTATTGTAAACTAGGAGTTGCAGACCTAAGTAAGGGAAACAAGACTGTAAGGTACAATATGGAATGTAGAGACTGGCAAAAGAGAGAATGCATGTCCTGTAGCTGATGGTTGCCATGTGAGAATGTAAAACCACTGATACCAAATCTTCCACTTTTTAAAGAGAAGCCCAGAATGCATGTGAAATATTCTGGTTTTTAACTTTGGCTAATCTTTTTTCTAAGCATCATACAGGCCAAACAAAACATATTTGTAGGTTATATTTGGACTTGGGCCACCAGTTTCTGTCATGCTATGAATCATGCTAGAATATTTTATAGCACCTTCTCTCAAAGTGAGAGCTTCAGTCCTTTCATGGACCAGGGCTGCCAGGATATGCTTAGTGTAAATGAAGCCACAGTGGAAAGACAAGAGAGCAGCACACATTATATGAAGAATGCTTTGTTATTAATTCTTTGGCATGTGTTTAGAATTGTTTTCCTGGTGGTGAGGATGAGTTTGCACCAAATCACCTTCATTGGCTCTTATCTAGGGTTCTCTTGTGACTTGTCTCTTATCTAGGTTCTCTTGTGACTTTTATCTAGGTTCTACTGTGAGGAAAAGTTCAGTATTACAGAATGACTCCTGGTGATTAGAGGTATGATATGTGGCCTTGGGACAGGTTTTTTTTTTTTTTTTCTTGTAGCAAGTTGGCATATGGATTGATCCTACCATAGTGACTTAGATGTCATGTTCCCCTTTAATAGAAAAATTAGCTAGCAATGGCCAATGGTGGCCACTGTTCCTGCTTTCAAAGACATAAAACTGAAGTTGGGGAATATAAAACCTGTTTTGGGTTGATCATTCAAAATTTTTTTTCTTTTCTTTTTTGGCTAAGTTTCTTATTGAATGCCCATAATTACTTCAGTATTGCCCTTTTTGTCAAAAAGCTTCACTCCAGTTAGAATACCCAAGAAGTCAGAAATTGTAACTTTTCATCTGTTGACTTCCTCGTGGTACCCAGTCTAACTTTAATAGCACTTTATTTAGTAGAGGCTCAGTACTTACTTGTTGGCATATTTATTAAAATCTTGTATATCTCAGAGATCAACAGATGATTTGTGTTATTCTAATTCTAACTTTATTAAATATCATCAAATCTTTCAGCATTTATTGTTGGGCCCAAGGCTAGGTAGGCTCTTGGGATATAGATGTTAAAAAAGGACCTTCTGGGAAGGATCCCAGCGGGTAGGGGAAACAAAAAGATAGTTGCAACACTCTTGATGTGTCTAGACATTAACATTAGGGAAAGGGAAAAAAAGGAACTTGGGAGGGAAGGCTCTTTGGACAAATGTCATTTCCAGAGTAGCTTTTGGATATGGGTGGGGAAACGAGGGCAGGGGAATTGAAGTGGAATAGAACGGAGAATTTTAAACTAAAGAAGCCATTCTAGAGTTAAAATCATTGGACATACAGGTAACTCTTGCTGCACTATATTCACTTATTCATGCAATCACATTTATTGAGTACTTCCTATGATTCAGGCACGATGCATTGTGGAAGATACACAAATGAATGAAGCAGGTCCTCAGGGATATTCAAGGGGGATAAAATACTGCACAGTTTAACAAAGATAAGCTTGCATATATTAGGTGCCCCAAACCTACGGAAACTAAGTGCTAAGGAGATTCAGAAAATTCACAGGTTATTTCTGGTTGCAGGATCTAAGATGAATATCCACAGTTTAAACAAGGATCAATACAATATTTGCAGCGAAAAAGAGTTGGATGATTTTAACTCTATTTAGTTTATACCCCATAAGATAAAAAGGTGGAAATGAGGGCACATTTTCTTCATATAAATACACAACAGTGCCCTCGCCTATTTCCCCCTTCAATGCCCCTGAGTCTCACAGAACGAATTAACAAGGGAGCGCTTCACAAGCACACAGACACCTTGAAAGAAGAACAGAAAGAGTAACTGGTGACGAACTTCGTACCCTCTAAGGTGACTTCCCGAAGATTACTGAGCATTAAGAATGAGAATATGAAAACCAAATTTTTTTTTTATTTCAGCATATTATGGGGGTACAAATATTACGGTTATGTGTATTGCCCATGCTCCCCTCCCCCCTCGAGGTGAAAACCAGATTTATGAGCAAGAAAATAAATAATCTTCCCAAATTCAGAGTTATCTTAGAACTCAGTGACCGCTCGGCAGATCGGCCTCTCTCGGGGCTGGCTTGCGGGCGCTGTTCCCTTCCCCGCGCGGAGGCCCTCAGGGCCGCGAGCACTGTCGCCGGCGCGGCCCAGCTCTAACAACTCGGGTTCAGTCGGGTCCTCACTCCCCGCTCCCCGCCCCCCGCCCAACCGCGGCCCGGAGCGGACGTGCATGCGCTTGTTTTGCGCCGCCGCCGCCGCGGGGCAGAGAAGGCGTCTCCGCCCTCAGGAGCGCGCACGCCGCGCCGAGGGGCCTGGACGCGCGCGCTCGCGACTCGCCGCCGCCTCCTCCTCCTCCTCCCCCTCCTCTTCCTCGGCCCGCCCCCTCCCTCGCCTCTTCCTGCCAGGCCGTCCCTCTCCCCTCCCCTCTCCGCTCCCTCCGCCCTCCCAGGGCTCTGGCGGCGGCGGAGTGAACGGGACTGGCCCGGCCTCAAAGCGCGGGCGGCGGGTGGGAAGCTGGCGCCTGAAGGAGTTGTTCCGGCAGCGCCCGCGGAGACGTGAGGAGGTGAGGCGAGGGCGGCCTCCTAGGGTCCCGAGGGCGGCCCGGCGTCCCGGAGCCGCGGGCCGGGGTTGCCCAGAGGTGCTGGCGCTGGGGCTGAGCCTGGGGAGGGCTGAGCCTGGGGAGGGCTGAGGTGGGGCCCCGGCCCGGGACCGGGATGCGGGAGGATCGGGGAGCAGCGCGCAGCTCGGGTTCGGGACTGTCGGCCGCCTCAGGGACGCCGCGGCTCTCCTCGGGGGCCGCTCCCCGCGGCCGGGGCGGGCGGGGTCGGCGCCCTTACCTGGGGCGGAGTAGTGGCTTCGGCGGCCGCTGCCTCCAGCTGTGCCCTCCTGACATTGCTGCCGCCTCCGCTGCTGCCGCTGGCTGCTACGCTGTGGCTGCTGTCGGCTTCGCGTCTCAGCAGCCCTGCGTCCGGGGGGCGTGTGGTTAGGGCATTAACCCACACGCAAGCTTCTGTTCGTGCCCGAGTCTCTCCCTCGCCCTTCCCCTTCCTCCGCTGAGCACTTTGCTTGGCTCCTGCTGTTGATGCTTGTGGTTTTGCAGTCTGGGATGGGCTTCGTCCTGGGCAGATCTCTACCTGCAGTGAATGCCTCACGTCAAAGTTGACCGCCTGGGCCATGACAAACACCCCCACTCCTCCTCCCCGCCCCCAGGTTTTGGGTGCTCAGTGTCCTGATAACTGAGTCAAAGTTTCTGAGACTGGGCTAGTACTTTGCACTGGTCGCCAACGGTGCAGGGTTGGGCAGTGCGTCAGCATGTGGAAAGGGCCCACCGGCCAGCTGGAGGTGGCCGAGTGCAAGGGGCTGTACTGACAAGAGTTCATTTCTGATCCTAGGGCATTGTGTCCAGGTGCTTGTGTATTTTCCTTGGACATTTCAGATAGGGTTAACTTAGAAAGTGTGTTAAAATTTAGGTGGTCACTTGCAGAGTTGAGGGTTTCATGTAAGTGAACTGGATTGCCAACCTCATTACACTAATGGTAAGAAGAACTTTTGCTTGCTTGACAGATTTAAGGGCAGTTTAGAGACCTTTTTCAAGGCCTGCATTTTTGGCATTGGAAGGCTTAGGGATTTTTAATACATTTAACTTTTTTCATGAGTGATGGGAGGTAAGTAGTTGCTTGTTAAAATTCTGAAACTAGTTATATGAAAACCTTCTGACTTTTCTCACAATAATGTTTGTATTTGGCATCTTATGCACTTCTGTAGAATATCCAGTAGTTAGGATGTCAGAAGATATGGACTTGAAGTTTGCTTGTGGTCAAATTGGAAGTGGAGTTTGTCCATGGAAAATATTGGTTCACAAGCTGCTAGCACTGGAAAACTGGCCTGTGATTCATTATCTCAGTAGAGCATCCCTTATGAAACTGACAATATGAACTTAATATATACATTATCATCAAATTGTATTTAATGGTCTCCTGCTTGGGGTGTTAGCTAAGACTTTGAGTTACATTGGTGTCTATAATCAATTCAAGGTATGCTTTGATATTATATATTATTAAATCATCTGGGGAGAAGTAGATGAAGTAGGGCAGAGTTTATATGTGAACATATTATATAGTCTACATTGTACTTTTGAAATCTGGAAACAAGATAGTAAGTCTCTATACTGTTGGGACATTTAGAGAATATACAAACCAACCTAAAAAGGTGTATGTAACTGTAAATGTATGAAGTTTTTTTTTTTTTGACCTGAATGATTTGATGGGAATTTCTGTTATAGTTGTGATGTTCTGAAAATTTTTTGGTTTTTTGATAATTGTTTCATGATTTAGATAATTTTTTTTACTTAGTACTTATAACATTCTTTCTTTGAATGACATAATTTTATTAGGCATATGAAATAAGAGTTTTCATGTTTATCAGCTCACCAGTTCTAAACTTGTGACTTTTAAAAACTGTACTTAAAATTTTTTTCTTTGCCTTAACCCAAACTTGAAATTGCTCAGTTACTGTATATTTATTTGAACTCCCAGATGATTTAGCAGTAAAGCTGAAAGTCCTTTTATCCATTATTTTGGAGTAGTTAAAAGAGGGAATTCTGTTGTGCCAAGTAAAAATATTATATGTGGGAGATGGCCAGGCTTCAAGACATTGACTTTGAAGAGAGTAAAAACGTTATGTTTTGGGGGTATAGAACTGGGACTGCTTCCAGCCTACCATTGTCTTCAAGTGGTGTGGGGATGATTATGACTGGATAGAGGGTGTTTGGAGAATGAAGTCCATACTATAGCTTATGGGATTCCCAGGTCCAGAACTTTTTTGCTTTTGTGTCACAAGTTTTAATATATTGCTACATGTTTATAACTCTTGCTTTATATAAATGGGGTGAGCCATGTGTTCTGAGGATGACAAGCAGCCCAACGCTATTCTGGCTGCTGGTATTTCAAAGACAGCTTGGGGATTTCTTATGGAGATAGTCTAATGAGCATTTGCCAGAACAAACAGGGAAGGCAGAAAGTACAGACTTGAGCTTGAGTTATGGTAAAACATCATTTTTTAAGGAGAATTTTGATATTGAGATTATAGACAAAGACATTGGTTTATTCCTGACTTTTTAGAATGGGGAATAATTTTGATTTTATAGTCGGTATTTGAATTGGGTGTAAGGATGTGAACATCAGTGGACCGTAATGAGGAAGAGTTACTGAATTAAGCAAAACTTGCATCTCAACATTCTCCTTTGTATACTTCATTTACTTTCCATATTGCTGTTATTCAACAGATAGGACACCATATTTGTTTGAGTATAGCAAGTTTATGCTCACGTTGACTCTTTTTTTGTCATCTTTTGGTGTTTTTTGGTGTAATTTTTGGGGATTTTCCTGGGAAACTTCTAGGCATATATTCAGTTGATTTAGAGTTAGATTTGGGCTAAGATTATTAGTGTACTTGAAATTCTGAGCTGTCTTGTTTTTTAAATAGCCTTAAAAATAGAAAACACAATTCTGTATAAATACTCATGAAAAATCTGGTTACAGGCTGTGTTGTGATAGACAGTGCAGCCAAAAATATATTCAGGAAACTTCTCTCCTCATCTAGTTTAGTAAGCTTAAATAAGAAGTAAGAAAATAAGAAATTTTTTTTTTCAATAAAAGCCTGATTTTCCCAGAATATCAAGTCTAACAACTGTTTGCTGTGTTATTTTTCTCCTTGTCTATTCTAAATTCAACATGTCCATAGTCCACAGCAAAAATTTAGTTCTAGTAAGGGATTTTTAGTAATGGAGGTCCCATTGAGGGATGCAAGCTTGTGCTGAGGAATTTGGGAAACATTATGCATGGAAATTTACTTTTTATTGCTCTGGTTTTTCTCTGTACCTTGATTTTCAGTAGGGTGAGGGCATGGGCACAAATACCAGAATTACCTGGATTTTTTTTTCATACTATAAATTTCCTCTTCCCCCATTCGCCCCCTTTGTTAAGGTAGCCATTGTTACTAGTAGGAGTATGTTGTATCCTTCAAGTGTGTGGGGCTGAACAAAGGCTGAGAATCTCGGCCTTTGGCGATATTTCTTAAACCAGATTTGTACTCCTTGTAATTTGCCTTCTGGTGATATCAAAGACATCTATCACTCCCCCCCCAACCAGGGTTTCACCCTGTTGCCCAAGCTGGAGTACAGTGGTACAATCATAGCTCATTGCAGCCTTGAACTCTTAGGCTCAAGTGATCCTCCTGCCTCAGCCTCCAGAGTAGTTTGGACTTTAGGCGCATGTCACCATGCCTGGCTAATTTTTAAAAATTTTTGTAGAGATGGGGTCTTGCTATGTTGCCCAGGCTGGTCTCAAACTCCTGGCCTCAAGTGATCCTCCCATGTTGGCCTCACAAAGTGCTGGGATTATAGGCATGAACCACTGTGCCCAGCCCTGTTACTCTCATTTTTGAAGAGAAATTGTGGTGAAGAGACTAAATATGTAACCAAGATTGAGATTTATTGAATTATGTAGTTTACGTGGAAGAGACTAGGGAATTGTTTAGCTGAACATTTATTAAACTCTTTTGACTGTGACCCACAGTAAGAAGTAAATTTTATATCTCGATTCAGCATGCATACATACACATAAAGTTGAAAAGAAGGTTTGGTTAAAGAATACTTATCTTTTCAGGGCCATGCTGAGTTGGCTCATAATGGCTTGTGAGAGCAATTGTGCATATCTCTTCCCTTCTAGCTTTACAGATGTTCAGTGACATGATGTTGATAGCTTGAAATTGGTCACAGTGGGAGTATTTATACTAGGGAAATCAGCAAATGGTACATTCATCCCTCTCCAAACCTCCATAGCTAATTGTTAAACTTTTATAAGCACACCATTGCTTATAACACACTTTAATATATTCTGTTATTTTAATTTCATTAAAAAAATGCTGGGTTTCAACCCCCAAATTAATTTACGTCCAGCTAATAGATAATAGCATGTGGTTAAAAAAACAAATTGCTTTAGCCCACCCTCCTAACTTTCCAGATGAACATACTAAAAGCCTGAAGTCCAAGGTCATATCACTAGTTATTAGCAAAGCCAGGGCTTTGAACTCCTAATCTGGAGTTGTTTCCCTTAGGCTTCTCTTCTTTCCTAACCCTAGCCATTCATTTAATTCAGTTGGAGTGCTGAATATGTGCAAAGCATTGTGTTAAAATAGTTTGAATAGAGATGAATAAGGCATGGACCTTGACCCTGAGGACTTTGCTTAGGTAGGGGATTAAATATGGAAACAAAGATAATGAAAGGCTGAAAGTAATGGGTGGTAAAGAGATAAAGATAAGGTACTGTAAGAGTTTAGAGAGGAGCAAGAGTTTACTCTTAGTTGTAAAGATAAGAGAAGAGGTCACATTTGAATTATGCTTTGAAGAAGGGTAGGATTTGGACATGTGGAAATAGGACAATTAGTATGGAGAGAAAGGCCTTTTTAGTCCAGGGACTAGGGGCCAGTGTGATCAGAGGTATAGAGGCATAGACAGGGAAAAATGAATAATGAAATAGCTAGGCAAGAAAGAGTAAGTTAGCACCAAATGGTTAAAAGCCTAGAATGCCAGTTTTCCTCTCTGCTTTTCAGCTTATCTTTCATTTTTGACTGTGGAGTCATCTAGTACTTCTTAGCTTTAAACAAGCTTTATATGCTGTGCTCCTGATTAAAATATGACCCAGAGAACACTTAAGTACCCTTAGGGTAAAAGCTGAAGGGAGAAATTATTAGTATTGGAGAAACAACCTTGAGTCTACCAATCCTAAAACTGTTGGAAAGGGAAATTTTTTTTTTTTTTGTGAAGAGATACAGTTTTTTTTGTTTGCCAAATAGCATTAAATTGGGTGTAGTAGAAGAGAAAGCAGTTTTGAAAGTCTTTTCAAAGGGCCTTCTAAAATGTAATTTCTAAATGACTGGATCTTAATTTTCAGAGGCAGGTCTAGTTTAGGCAGAAGGGTAGTTTATATAGATCCACAGCCGAGTGGAGTAGCTTTCAGAATTTAGGGCAGCGAAGCGGGGTATTTCATACCAAATCCAGTTGTGAGGGATTGATAGATTTTTTTTTTTTTTTTTTTACACCAAGAATTCCCTTGGATTTTAGCAAGAGAGTTGCTTTGAAGTCCTGGATGGAGCTTTCCTTGTTCCACAGGGGAATTAGGTGGCTAGAAATGAGGATAAATGATAGTAAGTTGTGTCTGTTAATCAAATTGAAGCAGTGGTGGCAGTTTTCAAGTTTTTCTGTTTGCTGATCATTTCACACTCACTGCTTCTAATTAAAATGATGTAAAGTTGATTTGAAGAAACCTTGCTTCCTTGACCGCCCCCCCCCCAGTTCTGTAAAGGTAAAAACCTTCTTAGAGTGTTGCCCAGGTAACAACACATAGAGAGACTGTTTAATAGCTCATCACTGAAGTGTATGGAAAATTTTGGAAATGTTGGTAATGAAGTTGCTATAGTAAATAACCACTTGGTTGGTAAAAGACTGGGCTACTTATAGATGGTTGACAGATAATTTTTGGGATGAGCCTTGGTTCTAAAATAAATATGAATTTTGTCATTGCCATGCTGTTATATTCATTTATTTAAGCTTCGGATATGTAAACTATGTTGTCCTGACATTTTAAAAGGTTTTAGCAATTTTACATGAATTGGTCCACAGGATAACACACCCCAAACAACATGATAAGATTTTAAATGTGGCATGATGGCTCACACTAGTTGAACGACATAGCTAATCATGTCAGCACAGGGTTTTTTGTTTTTTTTCCCTTCTTTTTGAGACATGTTGAGTTTCACAAATTGAGGTTATTATTATAGAATCTTTCCAAATTTTTTACCACCATTTTTTTTGTGGTAAGAAGAGTGATGTTAGTGCCTTTAATTTAAACAGTGTAATCATTTCTAAAGGTATAGACACATAGATGTGTGTGTGTATGTGAATATATACATACATACCATTAGTCATTAAAATTTGTGGTGAAAATTCAGCCCACCTGGCAAATGATTGAAAACAAGTGGTCTGGCTCTTTGAAGACTATCATGTAAAGTATTAACAAATGAAAGTAGTGCAAACCCAAGGGGGTTTTCCTTTCCAGAAAAGGAGCACATTTTAAAAGGCAAGTATAGAATTCATTCACATACCAGTGAAGAATTTCTCAGCCTCTCCCTTACCCCACATATATACCTATATTCTGCCCTTATTATCAGGGGATGCAAATAACAAACACTATTTTTAGAAAAAATACAGACCTGTGGTTTTCAGTTTTGAAGGTTTAAGAGACATTTATCACTAGTTTTTGATCAACTGCATGGAGTGTTTATTCTGTGCTTGTTGTAGTTGTCATTTTGAGGCCGCTGCTTAACTAAAAGCATTATGTAAATGCAAATAGTTGTTAGAATGGTTATTAGGTACTTCTTTGAATAGTTTATTTCTCTATAGTCAATTTATCTTGGTCTAACACTTTGAATAGATAATACTCCTACTTTAGTGAAAAATTAACCAATGAAGGGAGCTTATAGTTATACTAGCAGAGGGTAGGGTTTCTGTGGTTGTTTTAGAGTAATTTTGTTATTTATCAGCTATTTGCTTCCAGACCTCATTCATTTATTATTGCATTTTCCCAATAATAATGTTTTTCTCTCATGAACTGTATTCCTACATTTTAAATCTTTGTCTCATATTTGCCATGCTGTCAATGGTCATGTTTGGACTAATGTTTTGATTTGCCTTTGTCTCAGACTTTGTGCAGATATCTATTACCAAATTGTATTATCAAATTGGTACTGATTGGTACTTCATTTAATGTCTTCTTTCTACTGTCTGTTTTATTTTCTTCTCAATATTCTAGAATTTAACACTAGCCTAAGCTTCCTGGCAAAGTTAATGGGAAAATTAAATTAGATATTATTATTATTATTATTTAAATCCTAGGACCACTTTTTTGCCAGCACTAATGAGCCTACAGAATTTTTCTGCATGAGGTATGCAACTTAATTTTTCACTAAGTCTAGGCCTCTTATTTTTTTTTAAATTCTTACATGCATTTTATGTTTCTTGTCAACATTGTCAATAGTTTTGATTGATGAAACAGGTTTCTCCTGTTGTAGTTGGTATCCCAAACCATAAATTAGCCATCTTTACCATTTGAAAATATCAGATAAAGTTTTTAAAGAGATTATATAATAGTAGGTTAGAGAAACCAGTTTATCAATTAATCTGACATTTCCCATTTTGAGTATAAATTTCATTGTATTGCATGCTAACTTCATTATGTTCTATTGAGAATTTACTTTTATAAAGAGAAGCTTTAGCAATTTTCAACTTTTGAGAATTTCACTTAGAAGAGATGATAGTAGTAACTTTTAGAAATTTCTACTGGTTGCCCAAGGGTGGAAAAAAGAAAAACAGTTGTTAGGTAACCATAAACATTTTTGGTTTTGTGGGAGACAGTATAGGTAAAACACAGGATGCTGCTGTGAGATTGAGAAAATAAGTGATTTGGGCAGTCCTCCCACCTTTTGTATAATAATAATAATGAGCTAACATTGTGTGTTTGTATGGGGTAGATATTACATGAGATAACATACATTATCCAGCTAATCTTCAGCATAACCATATGAGGTAGAAGGTAGTATAATGTCATTCCAAATTTGAAGATGAGGAATCAGTCTTAGAGAAGTTCAATAACTTGCTTAAGATCACATAGCTCATAAGAGGCAGGTATCTCTTTCTCCTAAATGGACATGATCTTTGAATGGGATGATACTTGCCTTGCCTATTTTGTAGGTGATTATGAGAGTCAAAAAAGATAAGATTTATAAAAGAATACACTTAAATGTCTCTGATATATTCATTTTATTGGATAATATGTAACACCAAGAAAAATCTTTGAAATCTTGCACATATATTAGTTTATAATCTATAATCGTTAATGCCATAAAATAAGCTGGACAAATGAATATTTGAAAGGCTATTATCTGCAAAGTAGAAGACACATTTTGTGCAGGTTCAGAGGATCTTTGAGTGACAGGCAGAGGAAGGCAGAAATCTAGGGGTGTGTTGACTAAAAAGTAGATTGGATGATCTCTAGCAGCCTGAATTTCTGCAATGAAGAGAAATATATGTAAATAACATGTGCCTGTAAGATCCTTTCAATATCAATAATCTATGAGTCTTTGTTATATGTGATTTTTCTTCTATAACAATATCCTCAAACTAGCTAGATATGCCCAAAATAGTTTTATTATTTTAGCCTGGATTATCAACAATCACTATTCTTTTTTTTCTTTCTAAAACTATATATATTCAAGATATATATTATGCTATTTTAATATATGTATACACAGTGGAATGATTACTGCCATCAAGCAAATTAACCTATTTATCACCTTCCATAGTTATCTTTTTTTGGTGTGTGTGGTGCGAGAATTTAAAATCTACTGTTTTAGCAAATTTTCAGCATACTATACAATATTATTAATTATAATCCTCATGGTGTCCACTAGATCTCTAGACTTATTTATCGTACATAACTGTAAGCCTGTACCCTTTGACCTGCTTCTTCTCATTTCCTTCTCCTCCTTGTCTCAGTGACTATGGTTCCACTCTCTGTTTTTATGTATTCAACTTTTTTTTTTTTTTTCAAAGATTCTATATGTTAGTGAGATCATGCAGCATTTTTCTTTCTCTGGCTTATTTAACAACATAACATCCTTGAGGTTCATACATGTTGCAAATGGCAGTATCTCTTTTTTTCTTAAGGCTGAACAATATTTCTTTGTGTGTGTATGTATATTTTATATATATATTTTAATATGTACACACACACCCACAACTTCTTTATCCACTCATATGTTGATAGACATTTAGGTTGTTGATATACCTAGGCTATTGGAATAATGCTGCAATGAACATGTGAATGCAGCTATCTCTACAAGATCCTGATTTCATTTCCTTTGGGTACATACCTGTCATATGGCAGTACTATTTTTAATTTTTTAAGGAATGTCTGCACCATTTTTCATAATGTCTGTATCAGTTTACATTTCTAATAACAGTATATAAGGGTTTTCTTCTCTCTACGCCTTTGCCAACACTTGTTTTCTCTTGTCTTTTTGATAATAGCCATCCTAACAGGTGTGAGGTGATTTCTCATTGTGGTTTTGATTTGCATTTCCCAGATGATTAGTGATGTTGAGTGCCTTTTCATATACCTCTTGGCCTTTTGTATATCTTTGGAAAAATATCTGTTCAGATCCTTTGGCCATTTTTTAATTGGGTTATTATGATTACCTTTGCTATTGAGTTGTATGTGTTCCTTATATATTTTGGATATTAACCCCTTATCAGATATTTAGTTTGCAAGTATTTTCTCCCAATCCATAGACTACCTTTTCATTTTGTTGATTGTTTCTTTTGCAGTGCAGAAGCCTATTAGGTTGATGTAGTTGTCCTTGTTTATTTTTGCTTTGTTGCCTGAGCTTTTGGTGTGATATCCACCAACATCATTGCCAAGGCCAATATCAAGGAGCTTTTCTCATGCATTTTCTTCTAGGAGTTTTGTGGTTTTATGTCTTTATGTTCAGTTCTTTAATCCATTTCAACAAACACCATTCTTTAAATGTCAGTTGCACTTAGGTTGAACATAGTAGGTAGTTGCCGTAAACACGGATACTGATAGCAGGACAGTGAGACTGCTGATAACATGATAGCAATAAAGAAATTGGAAAAAAATTACATATTTTAATATATAAAAAAGCCAAGTAAGTCATAAATAGTATAAGGAAAATATCCTTGGACAACCTAATTAGCTTTAAGGGTATCAGTTGTATTTGTAATACTACAGAATAATAATGAAAGTTTGTCATGTTCTCTCTTACCAAGAGAAAGTTAAATATATGGCCTATATAGTATATGTATTATTCAGGGTTTTCCAGAGAGACAGAACCAATAGGATAGATAGGTGGATAGATACAAATATAAATCTATTATGAGAGTTGGCACACATGATTATGGAAGCTAAGAAGTCTCAGGATAGGCCATCTACAAACTGGAGAACCAGGGAAGCTGGTGGTGTGGCTCAGTCCAAGTTTGAAGGCCTGAGAACCAGGGAAGACAACAATGTAATTCTCAGTCTGAGGCCAAAGGCTGACAACCTTTGGGGGGGTTGCTGATGCAAGTCCTGGAGTCTGAAGACTGGAGAACCTGGAGTTCTGATGTCTAAGGGCAGGGGAAAATGGGTGTCTTAGCTCCAAAAGAGAAGGAATTCACCTTTCCTCTGCTTTTTTGTTTTATCCTGGCCCTCAGCAGATTGGATGGTACCCACCCGCACTGGGTGAGGGTGGATCTTCCTTACTTAGTCCATTGATTTAAATGCCAGTCTCTTCCAGAAACTCTCATAGACATACCCAGAAAAAATGCTTTACCAGCTATCTGGGTATCCTCTAATCCATTCAAGTTGAAAAATTAACCATCACAGTACATTATGAAGGCATTAAAGAATTTATATTAGAAAGATTTTTCTGTATGAAATAGGATGAAAACTGGAGGGTAAACTTAGCTATCAAATTGTTTATTTATCGTGATTCATTTCCAGAAGGCTTTGAATAACCTTAGATATATAGGACACACATGGACCTGTAGATTTTATGGAATACTAGACATAGTTCAGTATGGTATTTGTTGTGTTTCTGTGGCTAGAAGTTATTTGCTTATGTAAGATACCAGAGTTATGGTTCTTGACCATTTAGATACCAAGAATTTTTAGAGAGCATGAACCAGGTCATCTTTCTGTTTTGGATGGCATGTAGTTGTGGTCTTGGTATAGATTTATCTTGAAAGACTGTCCTGATACTGTGGACTCAGAAATCTCTCTTATGTGCTTTCAGAACATTCTTATTTTCCCCCTGTTGTGATACTAATCACAGTTTATTGTAACTTCTCTGTTTCTGCATTAGACTATAGGCCTTTTGAGAGCAAACATTGTTTTGTTTAGGGCTCTGAAATTGGTCTACGCTGGGTTTGAATCTTGGCTCTGTGTGGCGTTGGGGAAGTAATCTGAAAATGCAAAATCCAAAATGCTCCAAAATCCAAAACTTTCTTTTTATATTTTTTATTTTTTTATTTTTGAGACAGAGTCTCACTCTGTTGCCCAGCCTAGAGTGCCGTGGCGTCAGCCTAGCTTACAGCAACCTTAAACTCCTGGGCTCAAGCGATCCTCCCCCCTTAGCCTCCTGAGTAGCTGGGGTGTGTGCCACCATCCCCGGCTAATTTTTTCTATATGTATTTTTAGTTGTCCAGATAATGTCTTTCTATTTTTAGTAGAGACGAGATCTTGCTCTTGCTCAGGCTGGTCTCGAACTCCTGACCTTGAGCGATCCTCCCGCCTCAGCCTCCCAGAGTGTTAGGATTACAGGTGTGAGGCACTGTGCCTGGCCTCAAATCCAAAACTTTCTGAGCACCAACATGGTGCTCAGAGGAAATGCTCATTGGATCATTTGGGATTTTCAGATTAGGGATACTCAACCATTAAGTATAATGCAGATATTCTAAAATCCAAAAAAATCAGAACTTCAGAACACTTCTGGTCCCAAGCATTTTGACTAAGGGATACTCAACCTGTACTTACTGTACAGGGTTATTTTCTTGCATAAGTTAATGAATGTAGAGGAGACATAGTGAAATAGTTAAATTCTCATAAATGTTTCCTCCTTCCTTTCCTGTTGTGTTTGGCACTTAGTAGAATTTCAGTAACACTTGTAAAGTGAATGCACAAACTATGTTAGAGCTGAAGTGGATCTATCTCTCATTAACCTTATTGAATGAAAATCTCTTAAAATGAATACTTTTAATATTATAGTATATAGTAACATAGTCTTTAAGCTGGATGGCAGCAAATTATTTAGTCCCCAAATAAGGTTACCAGCCTGAAAAACTTTTTCTAGTCCTTGTCGAGCTTGTAATTGTTATGATGGAAGTGGGGTGTAAATATCTTGAAGATGACGTCAGTGAAGTGTATTGCTAAGGAGTTTAAACGAGATGGAAAAGATTGAAAATTTCTTTTCTTGGACTTGATGCTTTCTGACCTTGTTGATTTGGATTGGATCAAGGTGTAGGCAGGTTTGGTTTCTTCTGAGGCATCTCTCCTGGGCTTGCAGATGGCTTATGTTCTCACTCTGTTTTCACATGGTCTTTCCTCCGTGTGCAAGCATCCCTGGCATCTGTGTGTCCAAATTTCCTTGTCTTATAAGGAACAGGGCCCATGCTGATGGCTTCATTTTAACTTAATCACATATGTAAAGGCCCCTTCTCCACATACGTTATATTCTGAGGTTAAGAGTTTAAACGTGAATTTTGGGAGCGGGGAACATAGTTTAGTTCAAAACAATGTCTTTTACTGCTGGTTTGTTCAAACTGAGATCTAATCAAGGACTATGCAATTGCATTTACAGTGTGTGTAAGTAAATGTCCATTTTATTATAATCTACAACACTTCTCCCAATGTTTTTTTCTTTTTCTTTTCATGACTATCTGGATACCTAGCCACATCCAAATGCTACCAATCCTTTAAAATTTGGCACATTTTGAATTTGTCTGATTTATTACCTCATTTTGTATTTCCTGTAAGCTGAAAGCTAGATCAAAAGGTATGTTTAAAGTAAAACATTTGGGAAACAAATACTTCATAGTTGATGCTGTGTATATCATTATGCATCATATCATCATTATGCATCATATACTTAGGTATGTATAGTTTGCTTTTCTTTTTAATAAAGAATTCTGACTGAGAGAAACACTTTGGAGGCACATATCTAGCTGTTCTACTCTCAGTGAGGCTAATTAACAACTGGGTAAAGTGGTGACAAAACCTGATACTTCTCTTTAAAAAGTTTACTTTTCCTGTGGTAGCCACTAAGTAATCTGTGGGATGCTACTTTGATTCTAATTACTATATGGTTTTGGTAATTGTTATTTGGGGTAATGTGGTTGCCTGAATACCATCAGTAAAGGTTGTTATGAGTAGTGAATACTTGGCTTTTTTTTTTTTTTTTTTTTTTTTTTTTTTGCTTTCCATCATTTGATCCCTGTTCCTGTATTTGGAAAATTCTACCAATTTATGAGGTAGATCCTCCTTTTCACGGGGGAAGCTAAAAATGGTAAATGCTTTATTATTCCTAGCCCCATTTTCATCTAGGGCATGAGTACATACCTTGGTTCCATCAGTAAAATATTTCTTCCTCTAATTTTGGATTGGAAGTTAGTAATATAAAGAAGATGGAACTGCACAAAATCCATTCTGGTGATGGGTGGTAGTAATAGTTACAATCTCACTTAGTTTCAGAAGCAACAGAAGCAATGGTTCTAAGTGTGGCATCTAGACTGCTGATGGTGTGGGTGGTGCACACGATGGCATCTGTGCCCAGCAGCAACAGTAGAGCAGCAATGGTGTCATCACTGGAAGGTTGAGGCATGCTTTTGGGCATGTTCTTGGCTGTATGGATTATAATTCTGGTTCTTTGCTCTTCTGCAGACATCTTTTTAAAAAATTTCTTTTATACTTAGGTACATATAGTTTGCTTTTCTTTTTAATAAAGAATTCTGACTGAGAGAAACACTTTGGAGGGATAATTTAGATCAGAAGTTGGACCCAGTGCCTTCTAAGATCCCCTTCAAATCTGCGATTACATTTATCTACCCATATAAAAGTCATTTTATATTCTTTTTTCTTGTTCTTTGGGATATAGTTTGTTATTAATTGTCAAATTTTATAACTATTAATTTTACAAGTGTTCATTTTATGCCCACTGTGTGTTGAGTTGGAGATACAGAGATGAATAGTCTGCCCTCAAGGAAGATAAATTATACAGTGATGTTAATCTTGAAAGATAAAGTGCAGATAAAGTGCATTGGCAAATCAAATAGGAGGAAATCATTTGCAGGAGCAAAGGTAGGAGATGATGAAAAAGGTAGCTGTTGAGCTGAGTTTTGGAGAATTGGCAGCCTCTGGATGTGGCTACATGGGGGAGAAAGGATGCTTCAAGTAAAAGGAACAGGATAACCAAAGGTAAGATGTTAAATATGGGGATGCTTACTCTGTTAGAGACTAAAACTAATAAAATGCTTATTTATTCGTATAAAATAATAATAAACAACCCAATGCATTTAACATAAATAACTTATTTTTAACAAAAGGCAACTATTTCCAAAACAAAATAATTTAGTGAGAAGACAGAGTTGTTTTATGTTTTGCACGCATCTGTAATGTCTGGTTTAGGAGAAGACAGACAAATTCACATACTTGCTACTACATTCACACTATTATAGTATGCTGTTTGGTTGAAGTATGCAAAGAGAAGCTGGCCTCATGGGCAGTTTGTAAAGGGAGGTGTATTTTAATAGCCTTTTAAGATAATGTTGATGTTTTTCTTTGATACCACACCAACATGCTACAATTGGTAGCTTATTAATTGTTAGTTGCCATGTAGAATCTGACATCATACTAATGAACTCTTTGTAACCTGTTATGTTTAGAATCCATTGATCCGTATTGCACTTTGAATGGATCTTTCACCTGTGCATGTTTTTACCCATTGGTCATTTGGAAGGCATTGGTTCACTGAGTTATGCTGCTTTTTACAATATTGACACATTTCATTATACAATATAAAGAAGTCACATTTGTTAATAATGCTATAGATCTCATCAGAAAAGTCTTTAAGTAGTGGGAAGCTGTTAAGCTAATATTTGCTTGAAAGCTTTAATTTTATCATTGGCAACAAATACTGTTAGTTATTTTCTTCGAAGTTATAGCCTTACTTTGTTTGATTTTGAGAAACCGTCTTTCAAATAACCCATTGCTTATAATGATAGTTTGTTGTTCTTTTAAGTAAAAATTGTATTCTATGAAGAAAGTAGTTAGTGCAACTTAGAATTCAACAATTACAGAAGCAAATTTTCTTCTAAAAACTGTTACTTTGGTGTGCAGCAGAAATATTTTGCGTACTTCCAGTTTTGTCACATAGAATATTAAAAGATGTGTACTCAAAGGTTGAGACTTAATAAAATTAATACTTTTTATTGCTTCATTAAAGACAGTCTTAAGCAAAACTCTCTCTCTCTTTTTCCTGCTCTCCCATTCCTCTCTCTGCCTCTACCCCCTCCCTCCTCCCTCCCCCCCTCAGCATATGTATGGTGGTGAAGAATATGTGACTACCAGTATATTTTGGTGCTGCTGCTTCATTTGTTTTAAGGCATTAGCAATCTCACTTACCATTGCTTTTCATCATCATATTAGTATAGCAAAAAGGGCAGATAATGTCTTAGAATTATTAGGAAGATGGCTTTGACCTATGGACTCTCTGAAAGGGTGTGGGGACTGCCAGGAATCCATGGACCATACCTTGTGAATAGCTGGTATAGAGCAATCCTTGTAAGAGCCTAGAATTTGTTATTCAGTATAACTTTTTAAAATCTTAAATATGCATTTTATGGAGAAAATAATATGTTAATGGTAGTCAAAAATTTGGATATTTGATATTGTCAAAAATGGCGGATTAGGGATGACCTCTGGCTCTCTGCTCTCAGAGTGGGAGGTGAAGAAGGCGACCTGAATCACTCGAAGGTGTAGTTCTCCCACAGGATCGGCTTCACGGAATTACCGGGAAGCTTCGAGGGGCAGCAGTGCTGGGAAAAGGAGGAAAGTGACTCAGTGGATTTTCCGTGAAGTTCCGAGAATCCGAGTGGTACAGCGGGGATTGGAGTGCAAGCTGGCAGTGCTCAGCGGCCAGCCGAACGGGACTGTGTGATCTGTGCCACAGCGGGACGACTTCTCCTTTGCCGACCTCCACACCCACGCAAGCAGGGAAGTACTTGAAGTCAGCGTGAAGAGGTAACACAGGTGGTCAGGCAGTTCGGAGAGGAGGCA
>VBSM01000662.1:10329057-10365392 GCA_008086735.1 Cheirogaleus medius
GGTCTTGCTCTTGCTCAGGCTGGTCTCGAACTCCTGATCTCCAGTGATCCTCCTGCCTCGGCCTCCAAGAGTGCTAGGATTACAGGCATGAGCCACTGCGCCTGGCCTATGAAGTTTCTTAAGAAGTTTTTTTTCCCTACTGATAGAAGTTATCTTTATTTATTATAGAAAACCAGCAATAACTTCTGTGAATATCTTGATGTATATTCTTCTAAAGCCTTTTCTTTATGTGCATGTGTTTTAGAGTTGTGCGACTCTGTACTTCCATAGCATTGTGAATAAGAATACTGAGTTATGATAATTATTTTATTGTCTCTTTCCTATTAGACTGTGAGCCCTTAAAAGACATATATTATTGTGTTCATCTTTGTATCTCCTGTAAAATCTATGTACTTCATATAGAGAGAAGAGTTGTAGATATGATTTGCATATTTTCTTACTATGTCATTAGCATTTCCCATGTTGCTGTGTCATTTTTTCTAATTTTATTTTTAATGTTTGCATAATATTCCACTGCGTTCTGTTGAGTTGGATAGTGTATCTGTTTCTGTATAGCACTAGTTTTAATAAAATTTGAAAGAAAGTGGAATAGTCAAGATGCCAAAACGCATTAAGCAAAATGCTTTCTAAAGATGAAAAAGGAAAGATCCTGAAAACTTTTTTCAAATTATCAGTGGCATCTGCGATCACTTTTCCTTTTGTCTTGATCCTATAGTTGGTTTTGTTAAAGGGTCTTCTGTTTTCCTGGTTTGTCCCATTGCCATGCTGGACAATTTTACAGAAGGAGAAATCAGTGGATACTAAAGTTATACTTGTCATGCAAAGAGCCATTTATTTTTACCTTTGACTATCATTCCTCTTCAGGGAAAAAAAATCTGAGAGTGTAGGTATTTGATGGTCTGTTCCAATACATACTATTTAGGATTGATAAAATAATGCAGATTTTGTGGGGGAGGTGGGATTTGAAGTTAGATTTGTAGGCATTAGATAAACAAGAGGAAATAGAAAGGCTTTACTATATAGGGTAAATATTTTAATATAAACAAAGTTAGGGAAAATTACATAGTCTTAAGATCAAAATATTGAGTAATTACCATGAATTCAAGAGGTAGAACAAAAGAAAAATGACCATCTAAGACTGGGATCTGGGCTGTTTCTTAAAGTCTCAAGGATAATATAAAGGCCACGGGACAACTAGCTGGCCAGAAATGCTGGGAAGTATTAATAGCTGGCTATTTATTGAGTACTTTCTATGTTCCAGTTACTGATTAAAGTGTATTACATGTATTTATTCATTTAATGCTCAATTAACCTTAGAAGGTTGGTATTATTATTAACATTTTATAGATGAGAAAAATTATGTTACTCACTTGAGATCACATAATTGGTGAGTGGTGGAATTGCAGTTTAAACTCAGGCATTTGGAGTTGTACTTTCATGGAGCACACTAAATTGTCCCTCAAATATTAAGAAAACAAGATTATATAGGGAGATGGTATTAGTTTTTGAAGGAATCTTAAAACAGGATTTGAACTGATATAGGAGGTGCTTCATAAATGTTTGATTTTTCAGTTGAATTTATTTAAGAAACCATGAAATACCTATTTTGAGTGCATGCCATGTATGTATCAGTTAGTATGGTGAGGATACAAAGATGAATGTGGCAGAACCTGCTGATTGTTCCTGTTTTTCCTTTCTTCTGAAGTAATAGAATTTTAAGTTGGGTTCATGGTCCCCCATAGTAAAGACTACATTTCTGGGAGTGGCTGTATAATTTAAGTAGGCCATTGAAATCTAAGTGAAAGTATCCTTGTAGCAACTTGTTGGAATTTGCCTTAAGTGAGATGGTTGTCTTAGTTTGGGCTGCTATACCAAAATGTCATAGGTTTGGTGGCTGTTTAAATAACAGAAATTTATTTCTCACAATTCTGGAGATTAAGAAGTCCAAGATTACATACCAGCAGATTCGGTATCTGGTAAGGGCCCCCTTCCCTTCCCTCTGTGTCCTCACATGTCAGAAAGAGGAAGCAAACTTTTTCTGGACTCTTATAAGGACACTAAACCCATTCCTGAGTGCTCTATCCTCATTATCTCATCAAATCTTAATTACCTCCCAAAGACCCCACCTCCTAAAACTATCACATAAGGGATAGGGTTTCAACATATGAAATTTTGGGGAACACGGGCATTCAATTCATACCAGTGGTGTGTTATCTTCTTTTATTCCTTTGGTTTGGTGGCATCCTCAGTCTTGCCACCTATAAAATGCCAAAAGAAAGATGTGAAAAGGAAGAGAATAGAATCTACTAATTATAAATGGAATTCTTATAAAGAAGGATAACATAGAAGCCTGATAAAATGGCAAAAGGCAAATGGAAAAAAATATTTGTTATGAGAATTAAAATTTGGTGGGGACAAGAATACCGAAGTTGTATGGAAAACCGTTATTAGATTAGTAATGTTCAGTTAGTGAATTTGAACCTGTTGATCCTTCAGCAACAGATAATCCTGCCCTCAACATGGCATTCTCAGGAATTTCAAATTCATAAAGATACTTGGCCAGAAAGACCATGATTATCCGTTCATTTCAAATGTCAGCAAACCTTGGGAAGAAAGTGGCAACAAGGCTTTCAAGGCATTATGAGCAGCCTCCTTTTATCTTCTTGCTTTTAACCCCATGATGCCATTATTTTTATTTATTAAACATTTTTTAAAAATAGAGTTTATTTTTTTAGAGCAGTTTTAGATTCACAGCAAAATGGAACAGAAAGTACAGAATTCCCACATATTTCCTGTTCCTACACAATGTGCATAAGCCTCCTCCACCATCAAGATCTTTACATCAGAATGATATATTTTTTACAATTGATGAACCTACTTAGCACATCATTTCTTCAGCCAAAGTGTATAATTTACATTAGGGTTCATTGTTGGTATTGTACATTCTGTGGGTTTTGACAACATTAATGATATGTTTCTACCATTATCATACAGAATAGTTTCACTACTCAAAAAATCCTCTGTGTTTGGCCTATTTATCCTTCCCTTCACCCTAAACCCTGGCAACCATTGATTTTTTTTTTTTTTTTTTGGTCTTCATAGTTTTGCCTTTCCAGAATATCATATAGTTGGAACCATACAGTATATAGCATTTTCAGACTGGCTTCTTTCCCTTAGTAATATGCATTTAATGTTTCTCCATGTGTTTTGTGGCTTGATAGCTTTTTCCTTTCCTTCCCTTTCCTTCCTTCTCTTCCCCTTCCCATCCTCTTCTCATCCTCCTCCTATCCCCTTCCCTTCTCCTTTCTTTCCCTTCCCCTTCCTTTCCCTTTCTGTTCTCCTTCTCTTTAGATAAGGTGGTGCTGTCTTGCTCAGGCTAGAGTGCAGTGGCACAATCATAGCTCACTGTAGCCTCAAACTCCTGGGCTCAAGCGATCCTCCCAAAGTGCTGGGATTACTGGTGTGAGCCACCACGCCTGGCCCAGCTCATTTCTTTTTAGTGCTGAATAATATTCTGTTGTCTGATGTACCACAGTTTATCTTTCCACCTACTGAGGGACATCTTGGTTGTTCCCAAGTTTTGGCAGTTTTGAATAAAGCTTCTGTAAACATCCATGTTTAGGTTTTTGTATGGACATGTTTTCAAATCATTTGAGTAAATACCAAGGAGTGTAATTGTGGGATCATACAGTAAGAGACTGTTTAGTTTTGTAAGAAACCACCAAATTGTCTTCGAAACTGGCTGCACCATTTTGCATTTTCACCAGCAATGAATGAACATACCTGTTGCTCCACATCCTTGCTAGTGTTTGGTGTTGTCAATATTCTGGATTTTAGCCATTCTAATAGGTATGTAGTAGTATCTCATTATTGTTTTAATTTGCAGTTTTCTAATGATGTGGTGTTGAACATCTTTTTATATGCTTATTTGATATGTGTATGTCATCTTTCGTGAGGTGTCTGTTCAAGTCTTTTGGCCATTTTTAATCAGGTTGTTTGTTTTCTTATTATGCTATTATTTTTGATACTTTTTCCCCCCTCACAGAGGTAATGTGAGAGACTGTATCTTAGTGATTAAGACTAGGTCCTTTGGAATTAGAATGATTGTGTTAGAATTCTGGCTCCATCATTTAATAGCTATGTGACTTTGTGAAAATTACATAAGGTCTCTGTGCCTCAAGTTCCTTTTTGGTAAAAAGGAGTTAAAATATGTGATGATTAAATGAGTCGATGCATGTAAAGGGCTTAGAATAGGGCCAGACCTATAGTAAGTAATTAATAAATATTATACATAGTTAATAATATTACTCATATACTCATTGTCAGTCATGTACTCATTTGATGTACTTATGGTAAGTCTCTGTTCTTTACTGTATTCCCTCTAAAAAACTTCTACATTAATCAGTTAATAGAAGGTTAGGGCTGAGCAGATTGGCCTGAGATGTTCCAAATTAACAATAAACCCTGAAGTCTTGTGGTAGCTTTTCTTGCCTAATATTCTTTCTGTGAGTATATAAGATTTTTTTTTTTTTTTTTTTTTTGAGACAGAGTCTTACTCTGTTGCCCGGGCTAGAGTGCTGTGGTGTCAGCCTAGCTCACAACAACCTCAAACTCCTGGGCTCAAGGGATCCTTCTGCCTCATCCTCCTGAATAGCTGGGACTACAGGCATGTGCCACCATGCCCGGCTAATTTTTTCTATATATTTTTAGTTGGCCAATTAATTTCATTCTATTTTTAGTAGAGATGGGGTCTTGCTTTTGCTCAGCTGGTTTCGAACTCCTGACCTTGAGCAATCTGCCCGCCTCAGCCTCCCAGAGTGCTAGGATTACAGGAGTGAGCCACCGCACCTGGCTAGATGTTTGTATTTTTAAACTAAATTTCTAACAGAAGTGTAATGTGTATTAAAAAGTGCACGCATCATAAGTTTACAGCTCAATAAATTTTCATGATGTGAACACAACTGTGTAACTAGCACCTTAGATGGAGAAATAGAACATTTTTAGCACCTCAGAAGCCTTTCTATATTGCTTTTCAGGCACTGCTTCCCCCAGAGATAACTATCCTGACTTTTAGCCCTTGTTTTGAACTTTATATGAATGGAATTATTTGGTATTTACTCTTTTCTACCTGGCTTCTTTCATTCATCATTGAGAAATTTATCAATGTTGTTATGCATAGTTTGTTAATTCTCATTGCTATCTTATATGTCACTGTATGAATATACCAAATTTATTCATTCTGTTAATGGTGGATATGTGGGTTATTTTCAGTTTTGGGCAATTATGGTTAGTACTAATATGGATATTTTTGTACATGTCATTTGATGAATGCATATATTCATTTCTGCTGACTATATACCTGGGAGTGGAAGTGCTAGATCATAGAGTATGTGTATTAGTTTCTATAGCTGCATAACAAATTGTCCCCCCACCAAATTAGTGACTTAAACCAATAAATATTTATTTTCTCACAGTTTCTGTGAGTTGGGAATCCAGAAGTGGCTTTGCTGAGTGGTTATGTCTCAGGATCTCTCAAGGGGTTGAAGTCAAGTTGTTGGCCAGTGCTTCAGTCATCTGAAGGCTTGACTGGGTTGGAGGATCCACTTCCGAGATAGCTCACTCAGGTGGCTGGCAAGTTAGACTGGCAAGCAAGCTTGTTGGCAAGAGGCCTCAGTTCTTCCCTATAAGGACCTCTGCCTAATGCTGCGTGAGTAGCCTTTGGCATGGTAGCTGGCTTAACCTAAAGCAAGTGATCTAAAGAGAAAGGAAGGAGGAAGCCACAGTGCCTTTTAAAACCTGGTCTCCAAAGTTATACCATCGCCTTCTCCACTTTTTGTTTGTTAGATGTGGGTCACTAAACCAACCCACATTCAGGGGGAGGGACATTACACTCCACTTTTAGAAGGGGGGTGTATCAGAAAATTTGTGGATGATTTTTTAAACTACCAGTGTATTTAGTAGATACTGTCAAACACAATTCCAAAGGAGTTATTCTGATTTATACTTCTACAGCAGTTTAGGAGAGTTCTAATTGTCCATATCCTCACCACTACTTGATAATGAAGTCGTTCATATGTTTTTATCTGAAATATTTAAATATCAGTATCTTCTCAGTATCCTTAAAAATCATACTGTTTAGGAAATTAGCTGTTTTGCTTTTACCAAAGCCTCTTCTGATATATACTTGACACTCTCAAGAGATGGAAAAACTGGGCTGTGTGGAATGGAAGATTTTGCCTATGTAAACATGATTTTAATTTGGAAGTAACATGCATTTTACAACTAAATTAACTGGTGTTTTTAAAAAAACTGAATAGAATGTTAGGCTATATAGAGTGTAGCATTAAAGGAAGTTGTTTTAACCCTATGAAAAGTTATAATAAAACTTAGTGTTTATGTATTAGTAAAATATTTAATATATTGTATATGTAAATTAATCACATATATTTATTACATCTTGGGACCAGAGTGTTTTGGATTTTGGATTTTTTTGGGTTTTGGAATATCTGTATTATATACTTACTGATTGAACATCTTTAATATGCAAATCCAAAATCCAAAATGCTCTAATGAGCATTTCCTTTGAGAATCATGTTGGTGCTCCAAAAGTTTTATGTTTTGGATTTTTAGATTAGGGCTACTCAACCTGTATACTGCATACTATATTAAATATATAATATGTACTTATGTATTAGTATAAATATTTCCTTTTTTTTTAAAGAATTGCTTTATTGAGGACCTTGGCACATATAAAATGACAATGGACTCTTTATTTTCACTTAAATTTAAAATGTCCAAACTGAAATATGTCAGTATTTTTCTTATCAATTAAAACTGAAAAAAAATGAAAACACTTCTAAATTTAGGAAATTGTCTTCCAGAGGACTTGTAAAATATTCCAGACTGATTGCGGCTTAACAGATTGCCCTGAGATGTTCCATATTAAAAAAAAAAAAAAAAAAATGAAGTCTTTTGACAGCTCTTCTTGCTTAGGACCTCTCCTAATAGAGAAGTTTCGGGAAACTCTGTACTCTTGTACTCTTTCTTAGGATTTAAGGAAGGTAGCTCAGATTGCCAGACTAAAACTTACTTTTCTTTATTTACTTCTTAAGTTTGTGGTAGCCAAAGGTAATTAGCTTTTACTCTTGGCACATGTATGCTGGAAATGTGTACTTTAAGTAGATTCTAAGTGGGGTGGGAGCTAATCTCACAGGTCACTCAAGGTTAGGGTGGCATTGTGGTGGCAACCCTTCCCTGCTCAACTTGTTTGCTGTGTAGGGCAATGATTCTTGACCTCTTTGGGTTTATAGATTCTACTGAAGTGTGTTTCTAGGGATAGGAGGAATCTGGGAAGGATTTGTCAGTGCTCTCTGTCATCCTTTTGTTTCTGATGACAGTATCTGGGAAATATGAGGAGACCTGGAGATGCCTTATAATCTTTTAGATCCAACTTCAAAATGTACTGGTTAGAGATTGTTCAGCAAGTAAATAAGTATACCATTTGAGATGGAGAAAATTGTAGGCAGCTTGCTTTGAGAATTACAGAGCTACAGTACATTGAAGAAAATTTTAAATTTTATTTTTTAGAAGGTTTTATTTATAATTAAAATGATATTTTTGTTTTATTTAAAGAAATATAAAATTATATGTTCAAATAATTATTTCTTGAAATTTTCTGCCTTTATTTAATATCTGGGTTATATGGGATAATAGTTAACACATTTAAAGAAGAGTACAAGTAAAAAGCGAAATTCTACTTCTCCTTATATATTGTTTAGTAAACATACATATTTTGTAAAAAACAAGCTTATCATGGACTTACTATGTTTTGTATACTAAGTATAAATTTTCAGTGCATTTAAAATTTTTTGATGACAATTCTATGACAGAATAACACTATATAACTTACTGAACTGCTTCCCTATTAGGCATGTATTAGGTCAGTAAATATGAAATGTTTGATTTTGCATCAAAAGTTTAGTTTATTATATCTCAAACAAGAAGCAGTACAATTAATCAAAATGTGCACCTAAACTACCGACACAGTTTTGCTGTCATAATGGTAGCTTGTTTATGTCAGCAATGAAGAAGCCTGGAGAGCGAGTAGTGGTGAAATCATAAAAGATGTTTTCCACAACTTGTTGAGAATTGAATATTTTTCCTTGCAAGAAGTGGTCCAAAGCCTGGAAGAAGTGGTAGTCAGTTTGGTGTAAGGGCTAGTGAATGTGGTGGAGAACAGAGAGTTTCCAAGTCCAGCCTCTGTAGTTTGAGCAGCATTGTTTGTGCGACCTGTAGTTGAGTGTTGTCTTGCAAGAGGGTTAGCCTGTCTCTATTGGCCAATCTTGGCTGCTTAATTGCAAGCATTCTCATCATTTTGTCCAGTTGGTTGCAGTAAACATCTGCTGTAATCGATTGACCAGGTTTCATGAAGGTGTAGTGGATAATACCAGTACTAGACCACCAAACAGATACCGTTAACTTTTTGGTTGAATATTTGGTTTTGGACTGTCTTTTTGCACTTCATCTTTACCCAACCATTGTGCTGACCTCTTGTAATTATAAAAACGAATCCATTTTCATCACATGTAACAATATGGTATAGAAATAGTTCGCCTTTGTGTTATGACAGCAAAGAATAGATTGCACCTCCTACCCCCTGAAAGCAAGGCCAACATGTAAAAAGTGTGCTTTTGTAATTGTATTTTCATATATTGGAAAGTATTTACTTGAGACAGGGACAGATTTTTACAGATGGATCATTGAATCATTGTTTAAATTTTGTTTAAATTTTTCTTTTAATTCTAACAGAGTTTTAAATGTTGGCTTCTAGTCTTTTTTGAATACCAATGCTCAAACTTATTTTGGTAGAGATGAAAGATGTTTCATTGAATGAAGAAAGATATTTACCAGATAGAATATTGTAGGTAGAAACTCTCAAGGAAGTGCTCTATATAGCTGAATTTCAGGTAGATGGTGTAGATGCAAGGATGGTTAATCTCACAAAGTAATAACTAATAGTCACCTTTTCATTTGTATTAAAAATTAAATGGAAATAATTTCTGAAAGATTTGACACTGTTTTGGCAAGAGGTTACATTAATTTAAAATGCTTTCTAGGGATAAGTGTAATGATTAAAGCTAGTGTTTTGATTGTAAAAATAATGCATGTGGTTAAAATGTAAATAGTTCAGAATGTCTTTATCTTCTGCACAGATGCCTGCTCCCCTTCCACAGCAACTTGTAGAAAAACTAGTTAGCTCAGTTATTCAGGGGCTGATTTCCCAATTTGTGATTATCTGTGTACTTTCATTTTCCTTTGTATTTGATCATTTTACTGCTCAGTTGTACCTGTGCAAATAAGGACATGTAAAGGGAAAGGGAGAAAAATGTGATCATGTCTAGTAAATGATAGGTTCATTGAAAAAGTTTCAAGTAGGGAATCATGAAAACATAATATGTATATATACACCTTAAACATTTTATTTACCAAGCTTTTGATGTTGGGTCAAGGCCTCCTGGCATTCTTTATCTTGCTCTTTCTTATATATACCTCACCTATAATGCTTTATTTTAAAATTTTCAGTGCACTTAAAATACAACCTTAAATCCTTAAATGTGGTACAACACTGTTTCTTCAAAATCTGCTCTCCTCTGGTTTTCTGTGATCAAATTATACTGGCTTTTCAATTTCTGAATCTTGCCTTAGGGCTTTTCCACATGCTGTTACCATAACCTGGAATTATCCTTTCTTTAAATCTTTGGCTGGCTCAGATCTTTTGAGGTCTTGTCTCAAATGTTCTGTTCTTAGAGAGGCTTCCTTAATATTAGATAATTTTCCAGTATAAAGTAGGATAATCCCAATCTCCCCCCAAGCCCACTAATATCACCCTGTTCTTTTCCTTCATTCTACTTGCCACATTTTGGTAAGTGTATATTTGTTGCTTTACTGACTGAATGTCTGCTTTTTTGATAACTCTGAAAGCTCCATGAAGGCAAGCGCCATATATGTTGAGTTTACCATAGTATAATAGCCTGTTTAGAGCAGTGTCTGATAAATAGTTTGAGGCTTAGATATTTGTAGACTTAAATGTTTATTATTTGTACATAATGTATCAGGCATTGTGGGGAGCGTTAATTGATAAATGCTACTTAGTCACCTTATTGGTAGCCTGTAGTACATCTTAAAATGGGAATGTGTACATCCAAGCATGCATTTAATAAAATATGGGGCATTTAAAAAATTTTCAGATGCTAATATTAAAGAGAACTTGCAGATTTTATACTGACATAAATAGAAACTTTTCTAAAACATGGGAGAAAATGTTGCTTATTCTTTAAAAAAGAGTCATCCATTTTTCATTGATACTGTCTTGAGAATTCTGATCATCTTGTGGGAAATTCTGAAAAGCTAGGAAGGTTATAGGCACTATTATTAATAATTGTAGAATTTTTTTCCTAAAGTAATTAGACTTTTCCTTGTGACTCTATATAATGTAATGATACTGGCTCTCTGGAGAACCAAATAGGCTTAAAGTATAGAACTAGAAATGGAGCATAAGTAATTAAAGCTAAACTAATATTAATATAATTCTGATTTGTCATGTCTTAAGATCTCTTGCCTTTAATAAGGTGTGCTGGGTTAAACAGAATAGAAGGCATCATTTATAAAGGTTTTCCTGTTTAATTACACTTTTGTTTTTGCATGATCAGAAATTCTCTGATGTTTTTATACTTTATATAAAGAGCTGTATGCAGTAAGTTGATTAGTGTTTGTCTTTATATTAAGTCTATGGAATGTGATTTTTTGACTATGAATGAGGAAATTAGCCTTTCAAATACCATTAGCTGTGAAGTGGTTTTGGATTTGGTATTTGTATGGGTTGTCTAATGTAATTCAAGTCTACTAAAATTCTCTGTGCTGAAATAATCTTACTAGAGAGAAATTATTGGTCGTTGAAATGTGTAAGTTTAACCCATTCATTCATCAAGTGTCAAATGGTGTATTGTATTCCTTATACTTTCTGGGGAGCTGGGACTGCAAAGATGAATAAAGCATGGTTGCTGTCTTAGAGGAAATAATTGCAGTTGATGAGATACATAGAAATAATTATGTGATATGATAAATGTTAGAGTAGGAATATAAATTATGTAAAGCATTGTTTAAGCACTGTAGAGGGAGTGATTGGCTCTTTTTGGGAGAGTTAGAGAAAGTTTCCAGATTTGTTAATCCAGACATATCTAATTGTTGGAGCGTTTAGCTCCTTCCCCCAGTTTGTGTAAAATAGTGCTTCTTAAAGAACCCCTAAGGCAGGGAAGAATAAGAGTACCCTTTGGGAGTTCAGAATGTATAGGCATAGTTTGGAGATACTTTGGGTTTGGTTCCAGATCACTGCAATAAAGAGAATATCTGTAATAAAGTGAATCATGTGAATTGTTTGGTTTCCCAGTGTGAATAAAAATTATGTTTATGTTATATAGTAGTCTGTTAAGTGAGCAATAGCATTATATCTAAAAAACAACATTCATGCCTTAATTAAAAAATACTTTATTGGCCAGATACACTGACTCATGCCTATAATCCTGGCACTTTCAGAGGTTGAGGCCGGAGGATGGCTTGAGTTCGAGACCAGCCTGAGCAAGAGCGAGAGCACATCTCTATAAAAAATAGAAAAATTAGCCAGGCATGGTGGTGCATGCCTGTAGTCCCAGCTACTTGGGAGGCTGGAGACAGGTGAGCACAGGAGTTAGAAATTGCAATGAGCTATGATGATGTCACTGCACTGTAGCCTGAGCGACAGAGCAAGACACTGTCTCAAAAAAGAAAAAAAAAATACCCAGCTTTATTGCTAAAAAATGCTAAGGATCACCTGAGCTTTCAGCAAGTCTTAAATCTTTTTGTGGGTGGAAGGTCTTGCCTAGATGTTGATGGCTGCTAATTGATCAGGGCAGTGGTTCCTGAGAGTTGGGGTTGCTGTGACAATGCACTAAAATAAGACAACAATGAAGTCTGCCAAATCGATTGACTCTTCTTTCACTAAATATTTCTCTGTAGCATGTGATGCTGTTTGATATCATTTTACCCACAGTAGAACTTCTTTTAATAGAAGTTTCAAGTCATTCCTCTCAAATCCTGCCATTGCTTTATCAACTAAGTTTATGTAATATTTTAAATCCTTTGATGTCATTTCAATAGTGTTCACAGCATTTTCACCAGGAATAGACTTCATTGCAAGAAACCACTTTCTTTGTTTATCCATAATAAACAACTCCTCATCTGTTTAAGTTTTATCATGAGATTGCAGCAATTCAATCACATCTTCAGGCTCCACTTCTAATTCTCATTGTCTTGCTATTTCCACCACATCTGTAGTGACTTTCTCTACTGAACTATTGAACCCCACAAAGTCATCCCTGAGGATCAGAATCAACTTCTTTCAAATACCCATTTATGTTGATATTTTGACCTCCTCCCATGAATCATGAATGTTCGTAATGGCATTTAGAATGGTGAATGCTTTCCAGAAGGTTTTCAGTTGACTTTGCCCATATCCATAGAGGAATCAGGATCTATGACAGTTATAGCCTTATAATATATATTTCTTAAATAAGACTTGAAAGTTGAAATTACTTATTGATCCATGGGCTACAGTATAGATATTGTTAGCAGGCATGAAAACAACATTCATCTCCTTGTGCATCTCCATCAGAGATCTTGGGTGACTAGGTGCATTGTCAATAAACAGCAATACTTTGAAAAGAATCATTTTTCCTCAGCAGCATGTCTCAACAGTGGGCTTAAAACATTCAGTAAACCCTGCTGTAAACAGATGTGCTGTCATCCAGTCTTTGTTGTTCCATTTATAGAGCACAAGTGATGTAGATTTAGCATAATTCTTAAGGGCCGTAGGATTTTCAGAATGCAAATGAGCATTGGCTTCGACTTAAAGTTATCAGCTACATTAGCCCCTATCAACAGAGGCTGCCTGTCCTTTGAAGCTTTGAAGCCAGGTATTGACTTCTCTTCTCTAGCTATGAAAGTTCTAGGTGACATCTTCTTCCAATATAAGGCTGTTTCATGTACATTGAAAATATGTTGTTTAATGATGTCACGTTCATCAATTATCTTAGCTAGATTTTCTGGATAATTTGCTGCACTTCTGTATCAGTACTGACTGCTTTACTCTGCACTTACATGTTATGGAGATGACTTCTTTCTTTAAACCTTGCCTATGAGTTAATCATTTGTTCCCTCAAAAACTCATGTTGAAAGTTAATTCCCAGTGTGACTGTATTAAGAGCTGTGGTCTTTAAGAGGTGATTGGGTCATGTATTAAGTCATTCATGGATTAGTGATTTAATGGATTCATGGGTTATCAGAGAGTGGGACTGGTAAGAAGAGAAAGAAAGACCAGAGCTAGCACACTCAGTCCTCTTGCCATGTGATGCTCTGCTCTGCCTTGGGATACTGCAGAGAGTTTCCACCTGTAAGAAGGTTCTCACCAATTGCTGCTTATCATCCTTGGACTTCTCAGCCTCCTTAATTGTAAGAAATAAATTATTTTTCTTTATAAATACCTAGTTTCAGCTATTCTGTTATAAGCACCAGAAAATGGACTAAGACAAACCTCATGAAGCAAACACTGCTAGCTTCAAACTTTTCTTCTGCAGCTTTCTCACCTTTCTAATCCTTCATAGAATTAAAGAGAGTTAGGGCCTTGCTCTGGATTAGACTTTGTCTTAAGAGAACGTTGTGGCTGGTTTGATCTTCTATCCAGACCACTAAAATTTTCTCCATGTCAGCAGTAAGGCTGTGTAGCTTTCTCATCATTTGTGTGTTCACTAGAGTAGCACCTTTCATTTTCTTGAAGAACTTTTCCTTTGCATTCACAACTTGGCTAACTGTTTGGCACAGGAGGCCTAGCTTTTGGCCTACCTCAGCTTTTGACAGCCTTTCTTACTAAGCTTAACCATTTCTAGCTGTTGATTTAAAGAGAGAGATGACTCTTCTCTTCATTTTAAACACTTAGAAGCCATTGTAGGATTATTAATTGGCCTAATTTCAATATTGTCTGTTTTAGGAATAGGGAGGCTCAAAGAGAGGGAGATAGCTGGTCAGTGGAGCACACACATTTATCAGTGTAATTTGCCATCTTATATGGGCATGGTTTGTGGCGCCCCCAAACAATTACAATAGTAACATCAACACACTAATCACACATCACCATAGCAGGTATATTAATAATGAAAAAGTTGAAATATTGTAGGAATTACCTAAATGTGACACAAAGACACCAGGTGAGCACCCGGTGTTGGAAAAGTGGCACTGATAGACTTCCTTGTCACAAAGTTGCCACAAACCTTCAACTTAAAAAAAAAATCTGTGAAGCATAAAGTGAAATGCAATAAAATGAAGTATGGATGTACCTTAGTGTAACTTGAAAATTTCTCAAGTTCTGTGTTTTATCTTAAAAATTCATGTGAATTTTGTATTTCATTGTATACTGTTTATATAAATATAGAAACTTTTTAATTACTACCAGAAAAAGAAAAACAAAAAACATGTCCTGCTTGTTTATTAATTTTGGAAAACTGGGATGAATGAAGAGAGCTGACACTACATACCAGGTTTGGCATCCACCTTCTTTTTCTTAGTGTCTCTCCAGTATGTTTCAGTTTATGCCTGGGGATATATGTCACCAGTTTGAGAAAACACAGATTAGTCAGTCAGATCATAGAACATTGCATTCTTTTTTCCTCTCTTATCTGTAGTGTAGCCTTGGGGAAAATTACTTAATTTGAGTCTGCTGCCCTTATAAATTGAGCTAATAACGTGTACCTGTACTTTTGTTGGGAGATGGTATAGTAGCTGCTCATTAAATATTGATTGCCTACTTCCTTCTTCCCTCCCACATTCCTGTTGCTTGCTTGCTTCTTGGCTTTAATCCTAGTCTTATAACTGCTTGATATGCCATGATCAGCTTGCTTACTGCCCTGCTGGTTTTTATTGGCGGGTGAACAGAGAATAATGCAGAAAGATGCTTGGGGCATAACCAGAGAAGTTACTGGAACAACAGAGACCTGCTGAGACAGGAGCAGTCAGTACACAGGGAAATAATCAGATTTTGCTCCTCAGAATAAGCAAAGCTATAAGAAGGCTCCTACATTAATAAAGGGAAAGGGACCAGGCTATAAAAATTGGGATTAGAATGTAGGACTGAATACACTAATAGACTCTACTTTCTGTGCAGCAATAAAAGCAGGTGGTATAGACTTAGTTTTTTCAAAGTGGTTAGAGTAGACCAAATAGTATGAAGATTTCATAGATTGAAGTAAGTACATGTTCAAGGTTAGATTATCTCTGATATTTTATATTTAAACATGGAAAATTTCTGTTACAGCTTTATTTTGTAAATGATAATACTCATCCTCTCCATGGTTCTTTTTATGTTGTTAGTGTTTCATTAACTACACCTGTTGGATCTCAAACCCTGTATATTTCTCTAACTGTACTGCACATGTCATGTCAGGTGGAGGTTCAAGAGAGTCTAATTAAGTCACTTCTGTACTTCTCCAAGTTATTAACTAAGAAGAGAAACAAGAAGCCACATGTGAATCAAAATAATGAGTTTTATTACTGGTAAAGTTGGGTTGGAAAATGTGGTGAGTGTTCTAGTATTGTACTCCTCCTAGTAAGAAGTGAAAACCTCCACATAAAAATGGAGAACAGAGAAATAGGTTTTTCTTTTAAGTGCAATGAATCACGACACCTCTCATTGCCACCTGTCATTGCCTTCAGTTGGACACTTTGGACGAGAAACTAGGCAGGCATGTTTTAAACCATTTAACTGAATCCCTCCCCTGATCACCATTGGGGTTGATAATGGGCATCTGACCAGTGGGCAGTCATCATTATAGGAGACAGACCACTAGAAAGTGAAATTGATTTGGTTGTTTCAAATCAGGACTCCATATTTAATTAGCTATATTAATTAGAACAAATTATTTAATCTTTTGATTATATTCCTTCATTTGTAAGATGAGAATATAATTAGTTCAGTGATTATTGTGAACTTAAATGAAAAGATAACTAAAATGCCCAGTACTATTTATTTTTTAGTAGGCATTTGGTAAATAGTAGTAATAAAATAACTATTACTTGTGGGTAGTAACTTATTCTCAGCGAATTAGACCTTGAATGTTTAAATCTTTAAAAATTACAACTGCCACATTAAACACAGAGTATATGATAGTTGTTACATCCCCAAATTGTGCTGTTAAAAATACAAAACATGTTTCTTCAAACTAATATTGCTTCTTTGACCTACTCATTTCATGAAAACAAAGGCTACAATGGCCTTCATGCTGATGTGCCCTTACTTAACAGACTTGACCATGTATATGAACATTACACAGAATGTCAGGAATAGGTTTTGATTTTCCTGTCAGATTGAAATCTCAAAAATGTTCTCCATATATTTTGGGGGAAGGTGTATGGCTCAACAGGACTGGTGAACACCTGTTTCTCTTAGGTATTTTATATGTCATTTGACATAGGAACTTTTAAAATTGTATATATTTCAGGTGTACACCATGATGTTTTGATATACATGATTACCTACAGTGAATTAGGAGCTTTAATTTTAACTTGAGCCAGTATATTGATACTGTGAGAAAAAAAAAAAAAAGAAGAAGCGTTATTATCAGGGTATAGCAAAACATACAAAAAGTGCTGACCTGACTTAAACTCTATATGGGATACCTTGCACATAATTATTGTTTAGTAAATATTTGTTGACTGGCCTCTTGCTGTTGATATTCATTTACTCAAATGCATTAATGGAAACCCTAAGGTACTTCTTTAAGATTTGAATACATGTAACAGAGTAGTCCCTTTATGGTGTATATGTTTAGTCGCCTTCAGTCTGTTTGATACTAGAAGTTGTAACAGGGCTAGGATTTCTGGTACTAGATTGTTCTTTGGGGAAAGGATTCTAGAGCTTTTCTTGGAGCAGTTATTATTTACTGATTTGATTTTAAAAGTGTACGTGAAGAAAGCCATGCAAATATGTGGCTTTGCTGAATTTCCTAAGTTGTCTGCATCAAGTTTACTTTCATCATTCTCTTGATAGAACAAATTGAAATATGTTTTTGGCTTATAGAAAATTGATGTATTTTGACAAGATTATGACAAGTTGTGAAAGTCCTCATCCTTTTATTTAATATTTTTTAACCTTTTATCTTCATTGATTTACCATCAACATCAGATGTTATTAAAGTTGTGTGCCAGGGCTATTATGAAAGGCTGATATTATTTAGCATATTATGCGCAAATTACTTAAATAATATATGTAAATAAATTTAAGGAGCTAGGAGGGGCTTTAACTAGTAGGAGGAAAGTTATTTGCTGATATTAAAAAAAAGTGAAGTTCAGATGTAAAGTTAACTACTCTGGTTTCTGTGTTGATTATCTTGGAAACAATTTCCCATTTGTAAAATTTAATTTAAAAGTGGTAATTTTGATATAAAATACTTGAGTTTTTATTTGAATTCCTTTTTTCAGAAGGAAAAACCCAAATTTTCCAGTTATCACCAAAAATTCTCCTGAAATTCTCTAAGAAATTCTCCAGTTGTCTAAATGCTATTTGTTATCCTTTTTTCCTAAGGCAAAAAAATGAGGCATGAATTCTCTTCTGCTTCTGAACATGAAGGCAGATGATAGCCTTGTTTGACTTCAGCTGAGAATGTGTCAGGTGACTATAGTATTTTGCCACTCTGCATGTCCCCAAATGACTTGAAGAGTGCTGCAAATACTGATTTTTGAGGTTCCAAATAAGTTTTAGTGAGTAGGAAACTTACAAATGTGGAACCTGTAAATAATAAGGATCAACTATATTTTAACACATTGACTGCCACTTTAGAGAAAAACAATTTTTCCTCGAGGCCACAGTGTTTTATCATGAAAATGGAATAAAAACTTCAAAAACAAAATGATCCTTTATAATTTAATGAAAATTTGCTATTTTTTATTATTTTCTGTGTGTGAGTTATATGCAACTTGAAAAATAGTTCACACAGCTAAAGGTAAAGAGACGTGTGAGTTACATATGCTTCATGAGGCCCTGGGCTCAAAACTAGCGTGAGTTCAGTATTAATATGACACACATGGCAGTTAATGTATTAATTGTGAAGGTGAGAAATTTAATGCATGTAAATATGTATCTATTTTTTTTTCTCTTTAGGATTTTTGTTGATATTCTGTTGTTTGGCCCAAGTTATTATTTTCTAGTTTCTAAAATCAGGTTTTTAAGAAAGTTTTTACATTGAATCACTACTGTGATTTCAACTTAGTACTGTGTAATTGATTTTATTGTTCACTCTTAGTTCTTTATAGAGTTAACTTCCCTGTGCCTGAGTATTTGATTTTAAAATTTGGCTCTTCTCATGGTAACCCGGGATGTATATTTGGGTAATTATTTTCAGGAAGAGTATATCATGTGAGTGATCTGTTAATAATTTCTGAGTTCTTGTCCAGTTGAGAAGGACATGGTCATGTACATGTATAGATTTGTGGTTCTCAGGTTTTGGTCTTTCTGTTTCTCCCTGGGAAAGTTAAATGATCTATTATAATCTGGCTTTTAGTTTTTCAGAGGAATGGGTTAAATTTAAGATTAACTTGATTCTCCTTGGCCCTTCCCACCCACCTTCCCTCTTTTCCTCTGTAAATAATTAAATAATTCTTTTTTACTCCTTATTTTACTATAGGACTTAAAAATATATTTTTACTAGGCTATATCTAGATGTTGGGATGTTTTAATTAATTTTTTCTTTATGTTTAAAAATCTGTACATTTTCAGATTCAGATTTTCCTTCGGTTTAGAAAAATTTCCTTCTAATATCTTTTTGAGAGACATAGTATAGTGGTTAAGACCACAAACTGAGGAGCCAGATTGCTTGATTTCCAATTCCTGCTACGATACTAATGACTTTGGGCAAGATTCTTAACTTTTTTGTGCCTCAAGTCACTCATCGGTGAAATGGGGATAATAATAGACTTGAAGGTAGAATTAAAAGTGTTTATATGTAAAGTGCTAAAAATAGTATTAATATGTGGTATTTGTAAGAATTCTTTATCATAATAGCCTTCTGTATTATTGTTCTCACTTCAGTTCTTCATGTTTTCTTCTTGTGGAATTATTATTTATTTAGATTATGTCTTTTGGATCTGATCATATTTCTCTTCCCTTAGCATTTATATTTCTTAATGCTTTTATTCTTTCCGGGAAAATTTTTGAGTTTTTAAATCTTCTCTCTTAATTTGATCTATTAAAGTATCTAATCTGCTGGCCAGAACTGTTGGCACATCTATCTCTCTTGCCCCCTCCCCCTCCCACTTCCACTTCCACTTTCTTTCCCTCCCTCTCCCTCCCCGCCCCCCTCTCTCTTAGAGATAGGGTCTCCCTTTTGCTCAGTCTGGTCTTGAACTGAGCTCAAGTGAACCTCCTGCCTCTGCCTCTCAGAGTGCTAGGACGACAGGCGTGAGCCACCGCACACAGCCCAGACCAAATCTTTGATTTAACACATTAACTGCCCTGTTAGTTATATTTAACTCACACTAGTTTTGAGCCCAGGGCTCATGAAACATATGTAACTCTTGTCTCTTAACCTTGGGAGGTGAACTGTTTTTCAAGTTGCATATAACTCATGCACAGAAAACAATAAAACATAACCAATTTTTCATTAAATTAGAAAGGATCATTTTGTTTTCAAAGTTTTTATTCTATTTTCTTAATAAAACACTGCGGCCTCAAGGAAAAAATTTTTTTTCTAGTGTGGCAATCAATGTGTTAAGTGAAGGGAGGTGATATTTCTTGAAGCCTCAGCAATGACTGATCCAGGATTCATAATATTCTAGAAAAGAATAATAAATAATAATCACTAACATTTATTCATCTTTTTTTTAATGTGCCAGGCACTGGTGCCAAGTGCTTTACATGCATTATATCCTTTAATCTTTTCTAACAACTCTAAAGTAGATATTATCCCTCCTGTTTTAAATGTAATGAAGTTGGAATTTAGAGATTTACTCACTTAAGGTCATAAAGCTCATAAATGGTGTAGCCATGATTAAGCCCAGGGATGTGTGTGTGTGATTCCAGTGGTTGAGGGCCTAATAGTTAGGCTTTAATGTCTCTCATCAATATACCGAAGGGCTTGAACTCTTACAAGTAAGTGTAGGTTTAGTTCCAAACTGATACACGGCCCTTTGTCACCCATAATGGCCAGTGGAAGATGTGCTTTGATGCCTCTTGTTGAAAGAATTCCGTAAGGTTCCCCTTAATATATTTTGAAAAACCACATAATTTGTTCCCTTTTTAATTTTGTTCATTCACAGATAACCCTTCTTATTGACATATTACTTGATTGCCCATTTGTTAAACATAACAGAATACAGCTGATTTCTTTCTTTTAAAAACTCGATTGTGGTCTATGTTATAGTACATAGATATTCTTGGAGTTCTGAGCATGTGACTGACACCTTTTCCTGGAGACAAGAGAGCCTCATTTTATATGACTGTGTTTTCAGAGTCTATCGTCCCTATCATAGAAGATATACCCAATAATTATTGGTTGAATGAGTGTTATATAAATTAAATTAGATAAGGAGATTCCATTGCATTCCTCCAGAATGGGCATATTTAAAGTGGTTGAGTATATTTATTACAATCAGCTGAAAACCTTTTTCTGACATACAAATACTTATGACTTAGAACCACTGTTCTAAGATGTTGAGTGTATTTGGAGGCTCTAAAATGATTGAATAGTTTTTGGTAAATAATTGCTACTTTTCTTGATTTTTAGATGTTCATGCTATAATGATCAAAATGTTCAAATCCATAGTGTATATGGTTTAGATACTGTTTATAACATACAGACAAAGGCCATTTAAGAGTTCAATTAGGCCGGGTGCAGTGGCTCCCGCCTGTAATCCTAGCACTCTGGGAGGCCGAGGTGGGTGGATTGCTCAAGGTCAGGAGTTCGAAACCAGCCTGAGCAAGAGTGAGACCCCATCTCTACTAAAATTAGAAAGAAATTAATTAGTCAACTAAAAATACATAGAAAAATTAGCCGGGTATGGTGGCACATGCCTGTAGTCCCAGCTACTTGGGAGGCTGAGGCAGAAGGATTGCTTGAGCCCAGGAGTTTGAGGTTGCTGTGAGCTAGGCTGATGCCACGGCACTCTAGCCGGGGCAACAGAGTGAGACTCTGTCTCAAAAAAAAAAAAAGTTTGATGAGGTAATAAGCACAATATTGTCTAGTTCATTATGGAGGTATTTTCTGTACTAAACCAGTCCCATAGTGATTTTTCACATTATGATATTAACTTTGGCTTTTAGAGTGGGAAAGACATACAATAAATAATCCCTATATTCAGGGACTTGACTTATTGAGAGCAAATTTAGAACAGGTGAATTTTTAAACTCTTTGGAATATGGGATAGTATTTTGATTTATTTGATTTAAGATGATTGTTAAGGTTACATGAAAATAAGTCTTTCTAAAATGAAAATATCTGTAATAATCAAAAAGGAAATGAAATATTCTGGTCAACAGGGTACATTGCACTATACTGGGTAATTAATGATACAAATGTAATATTTTAAAGTTCATATTAGCAAGGAAAGTAAAAAAAATTTAATGCCTTTCAGTATAAACACTTAACATTATGGGACATAAAAATTATGGGATATATTAGGCCTGAATTTTAAGTTATTTTAGCTACTTTACTAATAGGGTCTTGAGTCATATATCTTTTTTTAAATTAAATTTTAATTTAATAGATTTAGGGGGTACAATTTGAATTATATTACATGTATATATAGTATAGTGGTAAGAGTCTGGGATTTTGGTGTACCCTTCACCTGAGTAGAGTACACTGTACCCTGTATGTCATTTTTCATCCCTCGCCACTCCTGTCCTACCCCCTTTTGAGTCTTCAGTGTCTGTTATAGCACTCTGTATTCCTTGTGTAGCCATATTTTAGATCTATAAGTGAGAACATGCAACATATATGTTTTCTGTTCCTGAGTTACTTCCCTTAGGACAGTGACCTCCAGTTCCATCCAAGTTGCTGCAAAAGACATTATTTCATTCTTTCTAATCACTGAGAGTACTCCATGGTGTGCGTGTGTGTGTGTATCACCTTTTCTTAATCTACTCATCAGTTGGATGCACTTTGGTTGATTCCATATCTACAATGGTGAATTGTACTGCAGTAAACATACAAGTATAGGTATCTTTTTGATATAATGATTTATTTTCTTCTGGATAGATACCCAGTAGTGGGATTGCAGGATCAAATGGTAGATCTACTTTTAGTTCTTTGAGAAGTCTCCATACTGATCTCCATAGAGGTTTACTAATTTACATTTCCACTAACGGTGTATAAGTGTTCCCTTTCTATTGCATCTCTGCTAACATCTATTATTTTTGGGCTTTTTAATGTCCATTCTAATTGGAGTAAGATGGTGTATCATTGTGGTTTAATTTGCATTTCCCTGATGATTAGTGACATTGAGCATTTTTTCATATGTTTCTTGGCCATTTGTATATATTCTTTTGAAAATTCCCTGTTCATGTCATCTGCCCACTGTTTAAGGGGTTGTTTTTTGTCTTTCTGAGTTGTTTGAGTTTATTGTAGATTCTAGATATCAGTCCTTTGACGGAAACATAGTTACTCATATTTTCCCCCATTCTGTAGGTTTTCTGTTTACTTTCATTATTTCTTTTGCTGTGCAGAAGCTTTGTAGTTTTAAGTCCCATTTATCTGTTTTTGTTTTTATTGCATTTGCTTTTGGGTCTTAGTCATAAATTTTTTACCTAGACCAATCAATGTCCAGAAGAGTTTTTATAGGTTTTCTTCTAGGATTTTCATTGTTTCAGGTCTTACATTTAAGTCTTTAATCCATCTTGAGTTAATTTTTGTATATGGTGAGAGGTAGGGATCTAGTTTCATTCTTCTGCAGAAGAACTTTTTCTTTACAGAAAAAGTTTGCCAACTCCAATTTTCCCAGCACCATTTACTGAAAAGGGTGTCCTTTCCCCAGTTTTTGTTCTTGTCACCTTTGTCAAAGATAAGTTGGGTGTAAGTATGTGGCTTTATTTTTGGGTTTTCTATTCTGTTCCATTGATCTATGTGTCTATTTTTATTATATATGCCAATCCCATGCTGTTTTAGTTATTATAGCCTTGTAGTATAATTTGAAGTCAGGCAATGTGATGCCTCTAGCTTTGTTCTTTTTACTTTGTATTGCTTTGGCTATTTGGGGTCTTTTTGGTTCCATATGAATTTTAGAATTGTTTTTTCTAATTCTGTGAAAAGTGACATTGGTACTTTGATAGGAATTGTATTGAATATGTAGATTGCTTTGGGCAGTATGGTCATTTTTACAACATTGATTCTTCTAATCCATGAGCATGAGATGTTTTTCCATATTTTTTTTTTTTGTCTATGATTTCTTTCATCAGTGATTTGTATTAAATAGTTCTCTTTGGAGATATCTTTTACCTCCTTGGTTAAATTTATTCCTAGTTTGTTGTTGTCATTGTTTTTTGTAGCTATTGCAAATGGGATTGAGGTCTTGATTTGGTTCTCAGCTTGGTTGTTGGTGTATAGAAATGCTATTGATTTTTGTACATTGATTTCATAACCCGAGACTTTGCTGAATTCATGTATCAAATCTAGGAGCCTTTTGGAGGAGTCCTTAGGGTTTTCTAGATATAGATCATATTGGCAAACAGAGATAATTTGACTTCCTCTTTGCCAATTTGATTGTCCTTTATTTCTTTCTCTTGTCCGATTGCTCTGGCTAGCACTTCCAGTACAATGCTGAATTGAAGTGATGAAAGTGGGCATCCTTGTCTTGTTCCAGTTCTCAGGGGAAATGCTTTAAACTTTTCCCTATTCAGTATGATGTTGGTTGTGGATTTGTCATATATGGCTTTTATTATTTTGAGGTATATTCCTTCTATGCCAAGTTTTTTGAGGTTTTTTTTTTTTATCATGAAGGGATGCTGGATTTTATCAAATGCTTTTTCTCCATCTACTGAGACATGGTTTTTGTTTAATTCTGTTTGCATGGTGAAGCACATTTATTGATTTGCATATATTGAACCATCCCTGCATCCCTGGGATAATACCCACTTGATTGTGGTTAATTATCCTTTTGATGTCCTGTTGGATTCAGTTTGCTAGTATTTTATTGAGGATTTTTGCATCTATATGCATAAAGGATATTGGTCTGTAGTTTTCTTTTTTTATTGCATCCTTTCTTGGCTTCTTGAGTCAGATATTTTAGTGGAGGGAATTTTATTCATACATTGTTCCTCAATTCCAAAGCATTTTCTTTTAAAAGTTCTGTTCTGTTCATTAGTTCATTATTAGTGTATTCCTCCAGGATTGTGAAAGCCAATTTAATATTTCTAAATTGTCTCTTACAAATCTTAACTTAAATGCAGCAAAATTTATTCTGAGTTTCCATGAGTCTAAAATTTATGTTGATGGTTCTGGTCTCCTCTTCCTCAAAAAATGGCTTGGATACATTGCTTCAGGGAAAATAACAGTGAAGCTGGTTGAGGGAAAATTGAAAAACTCATAAAGAAGTAATAGCTGTTCTTAGAATGATTCTGAAATCATTCTTTCTTAGATTTACTCTAGTGATTCTTCATAACAAACAAATAAGGGATTTATAGTTTTAAATGCAGGTATTTATCTGAAGAGAAAATAAGTGTTAATTAAAGTAGTCATAAATGGATTGTTTTCATTAAGATTTGAGATTTTTGTGGCAAGTAAGAGTAAGAGGCCAGTCAAAAATCAAATACACTAAAATAGGTACCTGAGATGTCTTTATAAAAGTTCTTACGCAGGTGGTAGCTAACAACCTGGTATTCCTAGAATGTGAAACACATACTCTTTGGCAAATTAGCAGAATAAACAGACATAGGAATAACAGTTTCTGTTCCTGATAGGAAAATTTTATACCTTTTATACTTAGTCCATTAGATTATTATCTCCAGTTAGCTGAGTGTGTGTTAATTTTTTTTAATCTATGGATTAGCTAGGTGGGTGGCTCACAATTTTTTTTTAACATAAATCCATAGGATAATAATTTACTAGAGTAGATTTAATCAACTGGGGAGATTGTTCAAAGTGCTTCTAGGGATGGTATAAGTTATTATGTTTTGAAGATACAAATTTTGTTATATCTTGTTTGTAGTAGCTTAGTATTTCTAAGATTTACATTTTCTATGCCTTTTTTATTCTTTGTTTACTTGGTCTTTCTGGGATTAAGGTAGCATTTGTTTCCTATTATATTTGTTTTCTACTCAAATTAATCCTCGTACTTTTAAGAATTATGCTGTAATGATATTTAGTCCATAAAATTTTAGCCATATTGTCTTGTCCCTTTTGATTATATTTTGCATTTATATAAAGGACTTTTATAGAATTTAAAATAGAATGCCTTTTACCTTGAGAAAAGATGAAAAGTCTTTTCAGTGTGTCTCCCTTCTGTTCTAGTCATCCAAATCTATGTTCACTGTGGATTTGCTTGTTTGGACAAGTTTCTTTTCTTGTCTTCTCAGTAGCAACCACCAGGGTCATTCTTTTACATGTCATTTTTTTTTTTTTTTTTGTGATTCAAAAGGGAGTGCTCACTTTGGTCATTAATTTCTGTTTTAATCTGCTCCCATCGTTATTTATGGTAGTTTATAGAAACTGTTCTTTAGTTGTGACATGTGTTTTATTCTTTCATCATTTATTTCTTTTATTTAGGTACCACATAATGTGCTAGATGCTGAAGGGAATGTATGCTTGTGTTTTTTTGTTTTTGTTTTTTTGTTAAACTTACTTTCCATGATATTATTACTTTACTTTTTAATTCTTTTTATTTTGGTGAATTTGGAGCATGTACAAAGTCAGGGAGAATAATGTAAATATTCTCATGACCTTTTGCCAACTTCAGCAATTATCAAATGATGACCAATCTTGTTTCCTCTATGTTTCTACCCCCAACCCACCCCAGATTATATGAAGCAAGTCCCAGACAGTCATATCATTAAATCTGTACATATTTCAGTATGTATAGCTAAAAGTCAAAGATTCTCTCATAGCCATATCACCATGCTCACACTCTCAAAAATATCACCAATAATTTCTTAAAATCATTATCTTAGTCAGTGTTTTCATTTTCCTTGCATAAATGGGAAATTTGGAAGGGAAGTCTCTAATATTTAAAGTTACTTTGTCTTTTTAAAAAAGTTATATTTTGATGTCTTATACCATAACCTTTAGAAGTAGAGGAGCATGTGCTGGTTAGTTACTCAGTGAAAGAAACTGTCAGTGCTCTTATCATGTTCCTTTAATGATCAGGCTGTGGGATACTGGATGACCCAGAATTTCATAAACTTTTAATTACTCATCTTAGATATTTATTTATATAGCAAATATTTAACTATCTGATATGTGCTGTGTATTCTTCTAGGTGCTTGGGTTACATCAATGAATAAAACAAAGATTCTTGCCTTTGACAATGCTATATATTCTAGTGAAAGAGACAGGCAATAAACAGTAAATATAATACAAAAATAGATTATATGTTAACAAATAAATGCTCTGGAAAAGAAGAATAAGTAGAGTAGGATAAAGGGGGATTGGCATTTGGTGGCAGTGGGAAACAGTATAAGGTGATCATGGCAGGTCTCTCCAGAGGATGAGATTTGAGCAAAGATATGAACAGGGGACTAAGGATGGAAGCCAAGCAGATGTCTGAGAGAAGAGTGTTCATTGTGATGGAACAGCCATTCTTGGAGAAGTATGCCAGGCTTGTTTGAGGAGATCATTACAGCTGGAGTTGAGTGAACAGGGGGAGAATTGTAGGAGATAGGTTATAGAGGTAAGATAAAGTGGGGTGGGGAGAGTAGTGAGGAGGGCTAGTTTGTAGCAGCAAAGAATCCTGGAGAGTGAGTGGCAATGAAATCACGAAAGGCATTTTCCACAGCTTGTTGAGAATTGAATATTTTTCCTTACAAGAAGTGGTGCAAAGCCTGGAAGAAGTGGTAGTCAGTTGGTGTAAGGTCTGGTGAATACAGTGGATGATAGAGAGTTTCCAAGTCCAGCCCCTGTAGTTTGAGCAGCATTGTTTGTGTAATATGTGGTTGGGCGTTATCTCACAAGAGGATTGGCCTGTCTCTATTGACCAATCTTGGTTGCTTAATTGCACGCATCTTCATCATGTTATCCAATTGGTTGCAAGAGACATCTGCTGTAGTCGATTAACCAGGTTTCATGAAGCTGTAGTGGATAATATACCAACGCTGGACCACCAAACAGACACCATTAGCTTTTTTTTTTTTTTTTTTTTGAGACAGAGTCTCACTCTGTTGCCTGGGCTAGAGTGCTGTGGCATCAGCCTGGCTCACAGCAACCTCAAACTCCTGGGCTCAAGTGATCCTCCTGCCTCAGCCTCCTGGGTAGCTGGGAATACAGGCACATGCCACCATGCCCAGCTAATTTTTTCTATTTTTAGTTGTTTGGCTAATTTCTTTCTATTTATAGTAGAGACGGGGTCTTGCTCTTGCTCAGGCTTGTCTCAAACTCCTGAGCTCAAGCAGTCCTCCCTCCTTGGCTTCCCAGAGTGCTAGGATTATAGGCGTAAGCCACCGCGCCTGGCCACCATTAGCTCTTTTTGACGAATATTTGGTTTTGGACTGTGTTTCGATACTTCATTTTTATCCAGCCATTGTACCGAACACTTGCGATTGTCAAAAAGCATCCATTTTTCATCACATATAGCAGTACAGTGTAGAAATGATTCCCCTTTTGTCGTGACAGCAACGAAAGGTAAGCTTTGAGATGATTTCTCTTCTGAAGCTCATTTAATTCATGTGAAACCCATCTGTCCAGCTTCTTTTATGTGGCTGATTTGTTTCAAATGGTCCAATATTGTTGGAATAGTAACGTCAAACCTTGCTGCCAAGTCACATGTAGGTTGAGAAGGGTTCACTTTCACTACAGCTTTCAGCTCATCATCATCCACCTTGGTCTTGGGTCACCCATGTGGCTTATTTTCAAGATTTAAGTCACTAGAACAGAACTTCTCAAACCACTGATGTACTGTGCATTCATTAGCCACATCCTTCCCAAACACTTTGTTGATATTTCGAGCTCTCTGCACTGCATTGGTTCCACGATGGAACTCATATTCTAAAATAACACAAATTTTTGACTTATCCATGGTTTCACAAAAATTGCTCTAAAAAAATATTTGAAAGATAATCACAAGCCAACATGTGCGTTCGGCTCAAGTCTGAGGATGTACCTATACAATAAAAATAAAACAAGAAGTATCAAAGTGAAATGTCAGAGATATCATCTCTCACACTTAGTACTTAAGGAAATTGGACATTTTATACTTAATAACCTTTAGTACCAGGCATGTAATGTCTTTGAAGGTCATTTAGTTTTTATTCTGAGTGTGATGGAGGAGCTCTTGGAGGATTTTGATCAGAGGAATGACATGATCTCAATTAAAAGGATCACTCTGGCTGCTTTATTGAAAATAAACTATAGGGGAGCAAGTAAAGAAATGGGAAGACTAGTTAGGAGGCTTTTAAAGTAATGTAGGTAAGAGACGATAGTGGCTGGGACTGAGTAATGGAAGTGGAGGGGGGGAGAAATGGGTGATTGCTGGATGTGATTTGAAAGTAGAGCCAAAGAAATTTGCTGACTATAGCTGTAAGGAGTCTGTGTGTATGTGAACAGTGACTCAGTTTTTAGTTTATAGTTTCAATTCAGCAAGACTTTCTCTCCCTTTGCTTTTGTAACCATATGACGTTATATAATTTCATAGAAAGTACATATAAAATTTTAGGCATGTCATAATATTTCCTAAATATTAACTTCTTGAGATCTTTCTTCTGAGTGTTTTTTTTTTAATCACTGAACAATTCATTTATTTAATGTAATGAATTTACTTCTTTTCATTAGGAAAGTAAGAGAATCACATTGCTGAAAATTTGGGAAACCCAGAAAAGAAGAAACCCACCCACTATCATCTGGTAGGTACATTTCTTTGTAGTCTTTCCCTGCCATATGTTTTCTTTCAGTTATTTTTAAAACTATGTAATTAAACCTGGGAAAATCTCATTTTGCTAAGTGGAAAGAAAGTAGCAGGATACTTCTGGGTGTTTTTATTTTTGTTTGTTATAATTGGTCATTGATTATCATGTCTAAGTCAGCTGTGACTTGTGCAGCAGAGTTTGAAAATCCTTTTATTAGGATTTTAAAACTTTTCCCCCCATATTTTATAACTTTTCCTTGTAAACATCCTGCTGAATCATTTTATTGAAAATATTAGGAAGTAGTCTCAAAGGTAAACTCTCTCTTTTTTGTTGTAAACTGTTATCAAATCAAAGGAAAATGCCTTTTCTTGAAATCTAGTTAATTTGAGGGGTTTTCATGAATTTTAACTTTTATATGGATCTCTGTGTTTTCACATTTTCACTGATTCTGTAGACTAGGCAGATATAAATGCATACACACATACACATATGCACACAAATATACACCATATGCCAAGAAGCCTGTGAGTGTGGTGAATTTCAGTATCTTCTTCTTATAGGCTACAAGGTATTAAATCAGGTATATCTGAGTAAATACTCAGTGTTCTAGGAAACCCAGAAGGCTCTGTGTTTCAATGATATAAGTCAGACCTTTGCATGTAGGTTTTGATGGGAAAAGAAAATGAGATAATTTAAAAAATCATTTTGCTTTTCTTCCTTAGCTGTGTTGGTATTATACTATATCTTCTTGGGCAATGGCCGAGGCTCCCCTGACTGCTGATCTTGTTTGAATCAAATAGTTGAAGAGGATAATAGGGAAATCTTAGTCTTTTCCTTAGCTTCAGAAACCATGTTTGGTTGCCAAGTTTATGAATTTATGGTTCCTACCTTGAGTCTCTGTGTGTTATAACCAACAAATTGGGTAATTTCTCTATTAATTTAATGCCAGTTATGTAGGATATGCATGGTGAACATTCACTCCCTTACCTTCTTATTTCTGCTTGGTGTAATACTTCAGTATACTTTTACAGAGTGCAGTATGCAATGGCAGAAAAGATAGTCAACTGGAATCAAAATGTTATAATAGTGTAATAATTTACCAGTCCTTAGAATGGGAATATGCTAGTGAATATATTTCTCAGCTGAGAACTTAGAGATTCTGCTTCTGATTCTGTAACTTTTTAAGGAAACTAATTTCTTTGTGCCTTAACTTCTTTGCCCATATTATATTTCTTTTTCATATACAGATATATTCTGAACATAATAAATTGATTTATAGAATTTTTAGAGCTCAGAGGTTTTAGAGATCAATTAGTCCAACCTGTTATTTTTCAGATAAAGAAACCAGTGTGTTGTTCATAGAGATGAAATGCCTTTCCCATGGACACACTGGACCGGAAAGAATTCAAGATTTTTGACTGTTTTATGTGCATTGGGAAGCATGACATGACGTAATACTATACTATATTGCCTTTTTCAAGAACTAGATGGTGATCCAAAAATTACAAGGCTTTTTTTAAAATGTTTTTTTAATACCAGTCGGGGTGTGCTAGTTTATGTGGGCTCTTTACTGTCTCTGTCATGTGAAGGATTTTTTTCCCTTTGATCATATGCCTCTACCTGTTGAGCATAAAGCTGATCTTCAGTCTTAAGCCAAGGTTATGGAACTTTGAATTGTATAGTTTACAATCCTTGATTTTCCAGGCAACAAGTGGCTACATAAAGTGTATATAGTTTTATCAACCTTGACTCTTGAATAGGATGCACATGTAATTATAGCAGAAAAACCAAGAGAAAAATCTAGAGTCAAAGTTAGTCGTCATTAAAAATTTTGAGAATAGAGAGATTGTGAAAAATGGCAGAGTTGGGGTGTCCTCCTGGCTCTCTGCTCCGAGTGTGGGAAGTGAAGAAAGTGGACAACCACACGCGAGTGATCTACACTTCCACAGGACCAGCTTTGCAAGCCTGCAGACATTCACTGGGAAACGGAGGGATAAGACAATCTACAGCTGAAATCAAAGGTGATTCGGATATTCTTTCAGATTATCCGAATCGGAAATATACAACAGGGAAGGAGTGAGATGCGACCTGAGACGCGACCTGAGCCGCTGCCAGCCGGCAGTGGCACCAGCCCTACCTGGTGCTGAGAGTCGCCCTCTCCTACACCGAGCTCCTCACCCACTAGGCCTGGAAGTGCCTGAACTTGATGGGAAGGGGTAGCGCCGGACAAAGCTGTGTGGAGAGCAGACTAGAGCAGGGAACATTTTGAACTCTCCTCAGCGCGCAGCGGAGGCAGTTTCAGGTGGGGGAGGGTCCAAACCCAGTGATCGCTCCTCCGCTCGACAGGAACCAGAGCCCACTCCAGCATCTCACTGCAGGTCGCTTCCAGGTACAGGGTGAGGGAAGTATACACGAAAGGAGGCTTTGACCTTGGATATGGTCGAAGTTTTGGCTGGTGCTGAGTAGACACAGAGCGCAAAGCTAGGTTCCTTGATCCCTTGGGACTCCGCGAGTTGGAGTAAGGCCCTCTGTACCTCCAACACTGCTCCCGTCTCCCCATCCCTGCGGTGGGACTTGGACTTGGTGTTTGGAAGGGGAGTGAGGAGGGAGTGGTGATAGGCGCTGCTGCCTCGCCAGTCCTATATTGGACGGTCGGATCCCTCGCTACACAACCCCCTTGCTCTCTGCACCCAGAGAGCAGAACTTGCCAGGGCAGGGTCGAGCTGTGAAAGAGACAGGACTTTCTAGAGAGAGCCTGGATAGAAATTTTCACCCACGCTCTCCTGCGCTCAGCGCCAAAGGTCCCAACTCCGCCTTGGAGCGGGGCTGAGAAAAGGTCGGAGTCCATACCTGCCGCTTGTCTGCGGGTCTGTATCTAGGGAAACGGTAGGGCGAAATAGGCGGGTCCAGCTGCCCCACCAGCCTGATATTGGTCTGTCTCTCGCTACACAACCCCTTGTGCTCTGCGCCCGGAGAGCAGAGCCCACCTGGACAAGGCCGACCTGTGAAAGAGCCTGCTTTTGCTAGATAGAGCCGGGAGAGAAACTTTCACTCACACCCTCCTGCGACTTGGGGTCAGACGCTTCATGCCAGAGGTACCAACTCTGCCTTGGGGTGGAGCGGAGAAAAAGACTGTTCCTATTCCTGCCACTTATCTCCAATTTGGTATTTAAAGAGACAGTGGGCAGAGAGTGGCCGGTAGTGGCTGCCCCGCCTGTCTGATCTTAGACAGTCTCTCTCAGCACAAGTCATCCCATGCTCTGTGTGCAGAGAGAAGAGTCCACCTGGACAAAGTGGAGCTGCGAAGGTGGTGGCTTCTCCAGGTATAACTGGAAGAGACATTATCACCTGCACCCTCTTGCGACTTGAGACTGGGCGCTTTGTGCCAAAGGTTCTGTCTCTGCCCTGGGGCGGAGCTGAGAAAGAGGCTGTTCCCATGCCTGCCTTTTATCACGAATTAGATGTTTAAAGGGGTAGAAGGCGGAGAGTGGCGGTTCGCGTGGCTGTATTGCCAGACTGATCTTGGGCGATCTCTCGCTGCTCTAACCGCCTGCGCTCTGTGTTCAGAGAGCAGAGCCAGTCTTGGAAAGGTAGAGTGGCGAAGGTGACTACTTTTCTAGATATAATCAGGGGCGACACCAACACCCACACTCTACTATGACTTGGGTCTGGGTGCTTCGCACTATAGGGTCTAACTCCACCTCTGGGCAGTGTTGAGAAAGAGGCGGTTCAGTGCAAAATCTGGTTTCCAAGATTGTCACCTCTGCTTCGCTTCCACCTTCCTGCTGGCGCAGGCCACAGAAAGGCAGATCTAACAGCCAATCAGGACAGACTATCAAACTGAGACCCCTCTCTACCTCTTTACTGTGGCCTGTTAGCTGGTGCCTACAACCAAAGGGTAAGCTCCACTCCCGGGAAATACAAAGGGGTGAGGGAGCTTGTTGTCTGGGCTGAGAATTGATGGAGCTGAAAAATACCCTCAACAGCGACCAACCCTCTGGGATTCCGTGCAGAAGGAACCGACCTCATCCTGGCAGGAGATAAGCCACGTGGCTGGTCTCAGTTTGATTCGTGACTCTCAGAGGCTTCAAGGAATGAAAGCATAATCTCAGACTTATCATAGCACCTCCATCTTCAACCTAGGGGTTGAGAGCGATCTCGCGCCCACAAGAGTTATCTAACCCCTGAATCTCTAAGCAAGGGCTCTAAACCTATTAATCTTTTTTTTTTTTTTTTTTTTTTTTTTTTTTTTTTAGAGACGGGGTCTCGCTCTTGGTCAGGCTGGTTTCGAACTCCTGACCTTGAGCTATCCACCCGCCTCGGCCTCCCAGAGTGCTAGGATTACAGGCGTGAGCCACCGCGCTAAACCTATTAATCTTAATAGACATAAGGTGAAGACATTAAATCAAAGATTATCCAACTGACTCAAACTCCTCTAAGACACTACAGGACCAGACCACATACTCCCAGCCCTGCCTTAGATCAATCCTTAGGAATCCCAGAATTTTGCTCAATACCGAGTCCCAACACCTCTGGTCCTTGACAGAACTCGCAGATGAGAAAATCACAGGAAACATGAAGGAGCAGAGAGAAAAGTCACCTCCAAAAGATAATACTTGACCCCCATCAACCGACACCAACTTACATGATATGATTAAACTGATGGAGGAAGAATTTCGAATATGGATTGTCAGAAAACTCAATGGAATTGAAGAGAAAATAGAATCTCAACATAAAGAGAACACAAGAACAATCCAGGATGTGAATGAAAAATTCTCCAAAGAAATTGAAATTATATAGAAGAACCAATCAGAAATTTTGGCAATGAAGGAAACAATCAAGGATCTCCATAATACAGTAGAAAAGCATCAAGAACAGGATGGGCCCTGCAGAGGAAAGAATTTCAGAGCTCGAAGATTACACCTATGCCCTAAACAAATCAGAGGAAGAAAGGGAACACAGAAACAAGAGAAAAGACCAAAGCTTACAAGAAGTGTGGGATTATGTAAAAAAGCCGAATCTCAAGGTCATCAGGATTCCGGAAGGGGAAGAGGAACAATCTCAAGGGATGGAAAACTTATTTCACGGAATACTTGAGGAAAATATGCCAGGCCTTGCCAGAAATCTTGATATCCAAATCCAAGAAGCACACAGAACTCCTGGGAGACTCAACGTGAAAAGGCAATCACCTCGTCACATGGTCATTAGGTTGACCAAAGTAAACGTGAAAGAAGCAATACTCCATTCAGCGAGGCGAAAACAACAATTAACCTATAAAGGAAAACCTATCAGACTAACAGCAGACTTCTCATCTGAAACCTTACAAGCTAGGAGGGATTGGGTCCCTATCCTTAATCTGCTAAAACAGAACAAAACCCAACCAAGAATTCTTTATCCAGCAAAATTAAGTTTCATGTATAAGGGAGAAATAAAGTCCTTCTCAAACAAGCAATCACTGAAGGAATTTGCAAAGTCCAGACCAGCCCTACAGGAAGTTCTCAGACCTGCATTTATAAATGAACAGGGCAATAATCACTCCACAAAGTAAAATCGTTGAAGATGTAAAGTTCATACCTCGAACTACATGATGGTCAGGGAGTAAGACAAAGCAACAATATGAATGGTAATCTTCTTCCAATTTCTATCCTCTCAATAAATGTAAATGGCTTAAACTATCCTTTGAAGAGACATAGACTGGCAGAATGGATAAAAATCCATAAGCCTAGTATCTGCTGTCTACAGGAAACACATCTAACCCACAAAGATGCCTTCCGGCTGAAGGTCAAGGGATGGAAAACTGTCATCCAGTCAAACGGAAGTCAGAAGAATGCTAGGGTAGCTATACTATTTGCAGATAACATAGACTTTAAAATAGCAAAAGTAAAAAAGGATAAAGAGGGCCATTTTATATTGGTGAAAGGGAAGTTCCAACAAGAAGACTTAACAATTCTTAATATCTATGCACCCAATACAGGAGCACCCAATTACATAAAGCAAACATTATTTAATCTAAACACCATGTTACACAACACTGCCATAGTAGCAGGAGACTTCAACACTCCACTGAATGATCTGGACAGATCCTCCAAACAGAAAATAAGCAACGATATAACGGAACTGAACAGAGCCCTTGATGTAAAAGGTCTGACAGATCTCTATAGAGCATTTCATCCAAATAAAGTTGAATTTACATTCTTCTCAGCAGCCCATGGATCCTTCTCCAAAATTGATCACATCCTAGGCCGCAAATCAGATCTCAAAAAATTCAAGAAAATAGAAATTATACCTTGTATCTTTTCCGACCATAGTGGCATAAAATTACAGCTCAATTCCTATAGTAGCACTCAACAACTCTCAAAATGATGGAAACTAAACAATCTATTATTAAAAAATTATTGGGTTAAGGAAGAAATTCAGAGGGAAATCAAGAGTTTCTTTGAACAAAATGATAACGGCGATACTTGTTACCAAAACTTGTGGGATACAGCAAAAGCTTACTTGAGAGTAAAACTTATAGCAATCAACGCTCCCATCCAAAAAACAGAAAGCTTAGATACTAACAACCTAACGCATAGGCTCAAAGAATTGGAAAAAGAACGGCAAACAATTTCCAATCCCAGTAGAAGAAAAGAAATAATGAAGATCAAAGCAGAACTCAATGAAAGGGAGAACAAGAAAACTATATTAAAGATCAACAAAACCAGAAGTTGGTTTTTTGAAAAGATATGGAAAAGTGATGGCCCTTTTGCTAGATTGACATGGACTCAAAGGGAAAGGACTCTAATAAACTCAATAAGAAATGAAAAAGGAGAGATCACAACAGACACCACAGAAATACAAAACATTATATTTGATTACTGTAAAAAACTATATGCCCAAAAACTACAGAACGAAGACGAAATGGACAAATTCCTGGATTCATACAACTTCCCTAAGTTCACCCAGGAGGTAACAGAATTCGTGAATAGACCAATTTCAAGCTCAGAAATTGAAGCAGTAATTAAAAACATTCCCAAACTGAAAAGTCCTGGGCCAGATGGCTACACTTCATAGTTCTACCAAATATACAAAGATGAACTCATACCTATACTACAGAAACTATTCAACACCATTGAGAAGGATGATATCCTTCTCAACTCGTTCTACGAAGCCAACATCACCTTGTTACCAAAGCCAGGAAAGGACACAACAAAAAAAGAAAATTACAGACCGATATCCC
>VBSM01000662.1:10371627-10387718 GCA_008086735.1 Cheirogaleus medius
ATTTTTTTGGGTTTTCTACATCGACAATCATGTAATCTGTGAATAAAGACAGATTGATTTCTTCCTTTCCGATTTGTATACCTTTTATTTCTTCTGATGTTAAGTCAAAGTGGTGAGAGAGGGCATCCTTGCCTTGTTTTACTGATCTTAGGGGGAAAGTGTCCAGTCTCTCTCAATTAAGAATGATGTTAGCTTATGATTTTTGTAGATTTTTCTTTATTAAGTTGAGGAAGTTTCTCTCAATTGTTAGTTCACTGAGAGTTTTTATCATGAATGCATGTCGTAGTTTATCGAATACATTTTCTGTATCAATTGACATGATCATAATTTTTCTTTAGCCTGTTGATATCTTTGATTATATTGGTTAGAATGTTGAGCTGGTCTTGCATACTTGGTATGTAATTCTTTTTATACATTTTTGGATATGGTTTTCCTAATCTTTTATTGAGGATTTTTCTGTCTATGTTATTAGAGATGTTGGTCTCTAGTTTTCTTATAATCTGTTTTTGGTATTAGGGTAGTGGTAGCTTCACAGAATGAGTTAGAAGTGTTCCCTCTGCTTCCATTTTCTGGAAGATGTTATGGAGAATTGATATTTTTTTCCTTAAATGTTTGGTAGAATTCACCAATGAAGTTATCTTTGTCTAGTGCATTCTGTTTTGGGCAGGTTTTTCATTATTATTGATTCAATTTCTTTAAAAATATAGGGCTATTCAGGTTGTCTATGTCTTCTGGTATGAATTTTGGCACTTTGTGTCTTTGAAGGAACTGGTCGATTTCATCTGAGTTAATAAATTTGTGGGCATAGAGTTATTGATACTATGCCTTTATTATCCTTTTAATGTTTAGAGGATTGGTAGTGATGACCTTTCTTTCATTTCTGATGTTGGTAATTTGTCTTCTCTTTTTTTTTGTTTAGCCTAGCTAGAGGTTTATCAATTTTATTGATCTTTTCAAAGAACCGGCTTTTGGTTTTGACTTTATTTTTCTGTATTACTTTCCTATTTTCAGTATCACTTATTTCTGTTATATTTTTTATTTCCTTTCATTTGCTTTCTGTGTTCTAGTTTCCTAAGGTTTCTAAGGAATCTTACATTATAGATGTTAGATTTTTTAAAAGGATATTTATTTAATGATAAGCATAGTTACTGAAGAAGGCATTGGCCTTGAAGTAATAGACAGCTTCACTTCTAATCTCTGTCTTATGTCTTTCTAGGGTCATGTTCCTTGAACTGACTTCTGATAGGAATAGTGCCTTGTTGTCAATGAGTTTGGTGTCAGGGTCCATGAGAAAAGAGTGGTAAGCTGGTATTTTGGTGGTGTTGCCTAGGTTTACCCTAAATGAGGAGGATTGGGTGAGAGCAAAGTGTTTCTGGTCTTCCAGATTCCTTTTGATTAGTGCTAGCATGACATATCTTTTTCCATCCTTTTATTTTGATCTTTCTGAGCCTCTATATTTAGAGTGCATTTCTTATACATAACATATAGTTGGATCTTGTTTTTTTAATCTACCGTGACAATTTCTGCCTTTTAGTTGGTGTTTTTAGACTATTCACATTTAAAGTGATTATTGATATACTTGAATTAAGATGTATCATATTTGTACCTGCTTGTTGCATTTACTCTTTCCTTTTTTCTTTCTTTTTCTGTGTTCTCTGGTTTTAATTGAGCATTTTATATGATTTCATTTTAGCTCTTCGCTTAGCTTGTCAATTGTACTTTAAAAAATTTTTTTAGTGATTGTTTTAGAGTTTACAATATATATTTTTAACTAATCTAAGTTCATTTTCAAATAACGTTATACCACATATAACCCATGTATGTGTAGTAAGTACCTTATAATAGGATATTTCCATTCACCCTTCTTTTCCTTTTTCCATTGCTGTCATTCATTTCCTTTATCCACATGCTATAATCATCTACTACATTGTTATTCTTCCTTTTATTATATAAATCCATGTTTTTGACCTATATAATTTTCCTTGTGTCTGAAGAACCACTTTTAACCTTTCTTTCAGGACAGGTCTGCTCGCAATGAATTTCCTTGGTTTTTGCTTATCTTAGAACTTGCTGTGATTAAAGAGCTATAATGAGGAAGTGGCAGGGGCAAGGGTTTATTTGGCCTTGTAAGTCCTGGCAGAGTTTGCATTTTACTTGAATTGTACTGAAAAGGTTTTAATCTGGAGTTTTAACATAACCTAATTTATTTTCCAAAAAATTTATTTGGCAGCTTTGTGAAGGGGTAACATAGATTGAGAGGAGGAGACTGGAGGTAGGAAATGGGTTACGAGGCTTTTGTAGTAGATAAAAGAACATTGCTTAGACAAGAGTGGTAGAAGTAGACATGAAGGAAAATGGATAGATGTGGAGTTTGTTTTGGAAATGGGGATGACATGACTTGCTGATGTGAGGAGTGAAAAAGTAGAGATGAATCAAGGATAGTATCTGGATTAGTAGAAGGTGGTGTTATTTAATGAAATGGGAAATCTGGACTAGAAACAAGTTTGGAGGAAACATTAGGAATTCCATTTTGGTCACGTTCCATTTAAGGTATTGATAAGACTTCCATGTGAAAATATCAAGTAGAGATTTAGATTTCAAGTCAGGAATTTTCATTTTTTTTTGAGACAGAGTCTCATTCTGTTGCCTGGGCTAGAGAGTGCCGTGGCATCAGCTTAGCTCACAGCAACCTCAAACTCCTGGGCTCAAGCAATCCTTTTGCCTCAGCCTCCTGAGTAGCTTGGGACTACAGGCATGTGCGGCTCATTTTTTTCTATATATTTTTAGTTGGCCAATTAATCTCTTTCTATTTTTAGTAGAGACGGGGGGTCTCACTCTTGCTCAGGCTGGTTTCGAACTCCTGACCTTGAGTGATCCACCCGCCTCAGCCTCCCAGAGTGCTAGGATTATAGGCGTGAGCCACCACGCCTGGCCTCAAGTCCGGAATTTAGAGGAGACATTTGATTTGGGATAGAAATATGGGAGACTATCAGCTTATAGACGGTATTTCAACCCATGAAAATGAAAGTTATTAATATTACTTAGAGTTTGTGACAAGCGAAAAGGGCTCAGAACTTGAACTCAGGGAATTTCCACCATTTAGAAGTCAGGTGAAGGAGCAGCAATCTGAGAAGGATTTGGAGAAAGATTGATCACAGAAAGACATTTGGTATATGTGGTATCTTGACAATCAAAGATCCATGGTGAAGCCTAGAAGAGTAAAGACATGGCTTGTATAATAACACATACTGCATTTTCAGAAACAAAGTCAGAAAAACCTTTAGAGGACAGATGAATGTGTTTGAAGAATTTTAAAAAGAAAGGATATTAACATGTATAATGGAAATAAATTATGGCTAGCTAATTATACTAGCCTAGGAGTATAATTATTCTTTCCTTTGATATTCTTAGAAATTTTGATTTTTTTAATAAAGTTGGAAAGTAATTAATTTTTTAAAATGGAACTTGAAACTGGAAGTAAATTTTTTTATTTTTTGCCAAGAGTAATGGTGTTAGTGTCACCTAATGGCAAAATGGAATATTGCAGCCATATTTATATGCAACAGTGAAAAAAGTAACCTAATTAGAAAGAGAACATTTCTGGGCATTTAGGCATGAATCAATAGACTACCATGTTTATGAGGTCCTGTGGTTCTTAGCCCCAGCCTGTTTGTCCTGCCCGTCTATCACATTACACATTTGGTTACTGAGCAGATTATTTAATATATGGTTCTTTTTGTCTTTCAGGTTTTAGCTCAAATAGTTCCCTCTCAGAGTTCTTTCCTACCACTTTACTGAAAGTTGTCCCTGCATTCCCTACAGTTACTCTTTGTCAGATTAACTATTTATTTTCATCATAGCCTTTAGAGTGATTTGGAATTAACTTACTTGCTTACTTTCTTGTTTGCTTGTTTTCTTACTAGTATCTAAGCTCCAGGAGAGCTGGCTGCCTGTCTGCTTTATTCACTCCTGTAACCCCAGGGCTGAGTAGTGTCTGCTCTGTAGTGTATATCTTCAGTTAAAATTAGTTATGTGAATACATGAACTTCTGGAAATGATAGAGTGTTGTTTGTACGGTATAATGTAGATATCTATCCAGAAAGCAGAATTATACTGTATTTGATTATTGAAATATTGCTTGCTACATGAATACAATGTGAAAGTTTTTTTTTTTTAATATATTGCTTGTTATACAATGCAATGTGAATTTTTTTGGTTTTTTTTGGTGCTGATAAGTGGTAATGTGTCTGGAAAAGAAAGATTCATGTCTTGGGATATTGAATTCTATATTAGTCACCTTTAGTGATCCAGAAAAAATATTTTAAGGTACAATACTTGGTCTTGAGAAGATAAGTTTTTTTGAATCATTTAGATTTAATTTATAAAGTAATATTGATGAATGTATTTTTGTTTGTATATGTGCATTTGTAGGTATTTCTAGTATCATTATTTCCTCTATTAAAATGAACAAAAACAGTATTGCTAGGATATAAAAGAGAGAATCAAATAAACAGTGGTAAATATGTTTAGTTGAGATATGGGCTGGTTAGTGTTATTTTTCAGGGAACAATATGGTTCTTTCACTCTGGAAATGCAGGGTGGAGAGAGTACATTTCCATTATGTGGCCCAGTCCAAGAAGGTAGCCTCCTTAATTTTGAGATAATTATCTAGCCAGCAGGATTCTTCTTTATATGAACCATTTTAAAAGCTTCATTAGCTTATGTTTTTTAATTAGTTCATGTTTTTAATCAATAGGTTTTTTTTTTATCCCTATGGTTTTGCCAGGTGGATGTGGAAAGAGAAGTTTGCAGAACTGAAATGGAGGTCAGAGCTTCATTACAGAAGGTTAGTGGGTCATCTGATTCTGTGGGTGCACTGAACAGCGAAGAATTTGTTTTGGTTCCTCAGCATGCAGATGATACTTCTACAAAAGATGAAGAAAAACCTCAACTGAAGGTATTTTTTTCTTTTGTACATAGTATGGTACTATTTTTAATTATTGTTTTTAAAACCATTTGAAATGTATCTCAGGAGATGAGTAAAACCCAAAGATTTTTTTAAGTACTGACCTTGAGAATAAAATTAATGTTTGATTTATCCAGAGCCTAATTATTTTGTTTTTGTATTTTTAAGGTTTTTTGCTTTTGGTTATTTACCTTTTAATTTGTAATTTTAGGAGGAAAGAATAGAAGAGAAAAAACAAGAGAAGGGATAATTATTTGGTCAATTAGACTGACCAGTTAAATCTTACATTAATGTATCTGGGTATTTTTCTCTTACTGCTGGGTTTTATAAGTTCATTATATGAATAATTGTTTTGTTTCACATCAGGGACTTGTTACATTTGTGGTTATTATGTTTTAAATCAGTTGATAACATTCTGGTATGTGATTTAAAAGTTGAATTCTCTGAATATTTTCAAAGCATATGTCTTATATTTTTAGCAGTAGAATTTTTATTTGGATATAGTCCTTTTCTTTTTCACTTTTGTGTTGCCTTTCCTAAATCAGAGAAGAGAAAATGAGCAAACCCAGGTATGTATGCATGAGAATTGTATAACTATCCTCTAGAAACAGGAATAGAAAAATTAGTCAAAAGTGCTACATTTTATTTTACATCAAAGGTGTATTAGTTTATCAGTAGAATAAAATACATTGTAAAAATGAGATTATTAAATACCTATTTTATGTTATGTTGTGAATATATGATTTTATAATTTTATTTAAATTATTAATTTCTTTAGTTTTAGATATTTGTACTTTTAACATTGTTGAGTTTAAGACACCATTTATTTACTTTGGCTTTGTGTCTCACCTCCTTTTAAGAAGATGAGTCAACTTAAATTTAAGGAAATTAGCAATGCTCCTTGGCAGCTAGCAATTTGTAAAGAAACCAGAATTATTTTAATGCTATAATAACATGAAATATGATCACTTTTAAGTGATATTCACAATAGACCCTATTTACTTATCCATTTTTTCCATTTGAAACACATAAAGTTATCTGAATTTTAGGATGTTTTCCTAAAAAGTAAAAATTTAAAAAAAGGAAATCTCTGCAAATAGAAACTTCTGTCAAATATAGTTGAAAACTGCCTGAAATATTTTATAAAGACTACTTTTGTGAAATTAATAATCTTCCTCTAATTTTGTTGGTTTTATAATTCAGGATTTTAGTGTATTGTATCTATGTGAAATTAGATATAGCTGTACAAATTTTTAGTATTTAATAATTATATTTATATTTAAATTGTTTTAATTTCTTCTGGAAATGAAATATTTTCATAAAATTAAGCTTTAGAACCATAATAAGATTGAAACAGAATTGTCTTGCTTTGTCTATAGATAGTTTCCAATGGTGATGAACAATTGGAAAAAGCCATGGAAGAGATTTTGAGAGATTCTGAGAAAGGACAAAGCAGTCTTCTTTTTGACTGTCAGAGTTCCAGTGAGATTTCAGAGAATTCATTTGGAGATGTTATAGCCAGCCAAACAAATAAGCCATCTCTTCAGTTAATTTTGGATCCATCTAATACAGGTACTGTATTAAACTCTTAGGAGCTATAAGAGAAATGGGATAAAGTGATAGTGAAAATTTTAAGATGAAAATTAGAAAATCCTATTAGCTTTACTCAGGCTTTCACTTCTGGTTGAGAGTTCCCACTTTCATTCTTATGTTTCTGTCTATATCTCTGCCTGTAAAATTAGGTCTCAATGTTCTTTGGGAATAGGGACTATGTCTGGGTTCTCATTTGACCCCCAGTACTAGGCACATGATAGATCAAGAAATACTCATTAAACAAATGGATAAATGCTTAGGCATCAGAGAATAGTGTAGTGAACATAGTCTTTCATAAGATGTGCCTTTTTATTCAGTTCGACTATATTTATTTAAAATTATAATTGGTAAAAATTCTAAATAAAATAGCATATCAACTCCATCAGTGTATTAAATAATAAATATATCCATGAGTGGGTAGAATTCGTACTCTTCATACCAGTTTATGAGTCAAGATGCTTTTGACTGTAAGAGAAATAATCAAAACTAACTACAACTTCAGCTGACTTAAACACAAGAGTTATAGTTTGATCTGGACTCTGATGATACTTTTTGTAAACTACTGAGCTCTGGTATTCTCCGTGTCACCTTTCTTCTTAGCTGGCTTTCCTCATGGTTACAAAGTGGCTACAGGCAGAAATTGGTGGGTAATGCAAGGTGATCTGTTCATGCCTGGTGGCAGAGAGAAAGGCTTCGTTCTTTTACTGACTGACCAAAAGTTCTGGGTTTTACTCTGATTGGACCAACTGAACCATTTTCTAGTAGTCAGTGAAATGACATGAACTTATAGGTGTAGGCCTGGGTTATATTCAGATTTCTCAGTAAGTCACTCTGACAGAGGGGGTGGGCTTATCCTAATAATCCCATGGTTTAGGGAACTCATGGTCTGTTTCTGAATCTTGGTACAGGGTAAGTATAGGCCAGATTGCTACACAGTGGGGCTATGATGGAATATAGGGAATGTAATTACAATGCTCACCCTGGTAAGGTAAATCTGTCAGTGTAATTTATCAGTATGAGTATGAGCATTAGAAAAATCCATCAATATGATTTACCACATAAAGTGGTGAAAAGAAAAAAGATATATCAGTATATTATATATAGATATCTATATATTATACATAGATATATATATAGATAGATTTTTTTATATATAGAACAAGCATTAGATAAAAATCAAGATCTCTTTTATGTATATGCACATACAAAGTTTTTGGCAAACTGAGAATAGAACAAAACTTTCTTAACCAGATAAATGATATCTATCAAAATCTTATATTTTATCCCAGAATTTTAAATGCATTACCATTAAGATGCATCTAAACAGAAACAGTTAGGACATGATAACTATCACCCTCGCTCTTTGGCATTATACTGGAGAATCCAGTCAGTGCAAGTATTCCAAGGAGAGCCGATCTATAGAAAGCTACCCCAAAGTCTGAGAGAGCTGAGAGGAAGAAAGAGGCTGACAAATCCAGTTTCTCAGGAAAAAAAACCACATTTTTAAAAATTTTTAATTTTGTTTTTAGAAATAGGTCTCTCTCTGTCACCCAGGCTGAGGTGCAGTGGCATGATCATAACTCACTACAGCCTTGAACTCCTGGCTTCAAGCAATCCTCCCACCTTATCCTTCTGAGTAGCTGGGACTATAGATGCGTGCCCCTAGGCCTGGCTAATTTTTAATTTTTTTGCAGAGATGGATCTCGCGGTGTTACACAGGCTGGTCTCAAACTCCTGGCCTCAAGTGATCCTCCTGTCTTGGCCTCCAAATGTGCTGGGATTGCAGGCATGAGCCACTGGCCCTGGCCAGAAAAAACCATTTAATAGGGACTTACTTTGCCAGACAAGAGGAGATGGTAGATCCCGGTGCCATTGTCCCCCAGACCCAGGGGGATATATACCATAGAGAAGGAATGGGCAGGACAATTGAAGTGAATCCCTCAGGGGTATACAAGAATGCTATGTGAATCTGCCTAAGAGCACGATTTATGGTAGTAGTAGATAAAATAGAAATCTTAGAGGTATTTCCTGAACAGGGGTTAATCAGAAATCAACCTGGCAAATTTTCATTCAAGATGGAGTTTGTTTAGCCACAGCTAGATGATACGAAAAAGAAATGAGGTTTGATGATTTGAAAGGAAGAGAAAAATTGTCACAATTTGTAAAATAAGAAAGTGAATGGACAAACTGTTAGATGTAAAGACTTTCAGGAAGGTTAGGAGCAATAATAGAAAATAAAGACTTCATTCACAATATCAACAGACGTAATAGAAACTCCTGGACTTAAGCAATCCTCCCAACTCAGCCACCCATGTCGCTGGGACTACAGGCATGTGTCACCACACCTAGCTAATTAAAAAAAAAAAATTTGTTGGCCGGGTGTGGTGGCTCACACCTGTAATCCTAGCACTCTGGGAGGCTGAGGTGGGAGGATCACTCGAAGTCAGGAGTTTGAGACCAGCCTGAGCAAGAGCGAGACCCCGTCTCTACTAAAAAAATAGAAAGAAATTAATTGGCCAACTAAAAATATATAGAAAAAATTAGCTGGGCATGGTGGTGCATGCCTGTAGTCCCAGCTACTCAGGAGGCTGAGGCAGAAGGATTGCTTGAGCCTAGGAGTTTGAGGTTGCTGTGAGCTAGGCTAACACCATGGCACTCTAGCCCGGGCAACAGAGTGCGACTCTGTCTCAGAAAAAAAAAATTTTTGTTTTGTAGAGACAGGGTCTCGCCATGTTGCCCAGGCTGGTCTTGAATTCCTAGCTTCAAGTGATCCTCCTGTTTCAGCCTCCCAAAGTGCTAGGATTATAGATGTGAGCCACCATGCATGGCCTTGATTTCCTTTCTTTTGAATATATGCCCAGCAGTGGATTGCTAGATCATATGGTGATTCTGTTTTTTATTTTTTGAGAAACCTCCATACTGTTCTCCATAGTAGGTATAATAATTTACATTCTTACAAACAGTGTATGAGGGTACCCTTTCTCCACATCCTTACCAGCATTCGTTATTGCTTGTCTTTTGGGTAAAAGCCATTTTAAGTGGGGTGAGATGATATCTCATTATAGTTTTGATTTGCATTTCTCTGATGATTAGTGATGTTAGCATTTTTTCATGTACATGTTGGCCATTTGTATATTGTCTTTTGAGAAATGTGTATTCGTTTGTTTTGACATTTTTTAAATTGAATGATTTGATTTGTTTCTTATTGAGTTGTTTGAGAGCTCCCTGTATATCTGGTTATTAATCCCTTGTCAGATAAGTAGTTTGCAGATATTTTCTCCCATTTTGTGGGTTGTCTCTTCACCTTTTTTGATTGTTTCTTGTGCTGAGTAGAAGCTTTTTATCAAAATGATTTTGGCTATTCTCTTTTTTTTTGCCTTTTCATAAAAATTATAAAATAAGTTTGTTGATATCATACATTTCTTCTGGGATTGTGATTGAGATTGTTAGATAAATTTGGGGAGAAATGACATATTAATAAAATTGAGTCTTCTAATCCTGTGAACACAATATATCTCTTCATATTTTTAAGTCATCTTAGATTACTTTTGTTATTGATTTGCAGTTTTCTGCATATGGATCCTGGACATATATTTATACCTAGATATATACTTTTGGTGTTCTTTTATATGGTATTATTTTTTTAAATTTAGATTTCCAATTGTTTATTATAGTATATAGAAATATAATTCTTTTTGTGTATTGACCTTGAATCCTGTGACCTTACTAAACACACTTATTCTAGAATTTGTTGATTATTTTTTTCTTTAAAAATTGATCATCTTTTATGTGATCCCTTTGTTGAGTACTTGGATTGTTCTCCATACTTTTCGAAACTTATGTTTTGATACTCTCTTTCTAGTTAAAATCCTCTGAAGAATGTTGATTTTGTTTTATTTTAGCAGACAATAAACCTGGATTTGTCCAGACTGCAAGTTCTGTCTTGTTTTCTGATTTTACAGTCAATTCCATTCTCAAAACCTTAGGTATATTTCGTCAGTTGGGTCCACACATGTACAGCATGGCAGTGAGCCCAGGGATTGTGTTAGTTCATGTGTAGAATTAGGGGATTATCTTCTTCAGCTCTCTCCTCTCTGGGATTTCCCCATACTCTGGCTTCCTTGGGTTCATTTTCCTTCTTCTCCTGATATGAAGACAGGTTTCTCTCTTAGAATTTTTCTCCTTTGTGCTGTTGTGCAGAATTGCATGGTTGGTGCCAACTCTAGGACAAAGTGGTAAGAGAAAAGAGAGAAAAAAATAATAAAGATTTTATTTTCCTTCTTTCTCGCTTTTTCTAGAGGAAAACATTTTTTTATTTTCGATTTTGGACCACAGGGGCCTCTTTGCTTGGGTATTTTAGCCATTGTGACCGGTTTTTTTCCTCTAGATTTTAGGTACTTACAGCCACATCACCACTACCGCCATTGCAGGCAGTTCTGTGACTAGGGCTGGCCTTGTGATAGAACTGGGAAAGAAAAACAAAAGTTATGATTCCTCAAACACTCTCTGGTTTGCAGACTTATTTTTCTATCCTTTGGCCAGAGAGATTGAATTTCTCTCATAGGTTTGTTGCTTACTGCACAGTTTTGCAACTTGGGCCACCCTTAGGTCAAAGCAGAGAGATAAAGATGAAAAAAATAGAAAACAGTGTAACATAGGTTCTTCAAGTTTTGACTTCCTTCTCCAACTTGCCTGTTATTTACTTTTAAAAAAGAGGTTTTAGGTAGTTGCCCTTCATATTCTGTCCTGAGTTTTTAGTATTAGTTTATGAGAGAGATAAACTATAACAGACTTTTTACTTTAACTTGACTGGTTAGTTCTGTTAGTTTTTGCTTCAGATATTTTGAAGGTGCTAGATTTTGTCTCTTGGCCCATAAAACCTAAAATATTTATCATATGGCCCTGTATAGAAAAAGCTGATGATTCCTCTTATTGACCATTTACTCTTTTTTTTTTTTAATTTTTATTTCAGGATATTATGAAGGTACAAACATTTTGGTTAAATTTTATGATTTTGCCTCACCGAAATGAGGATTAGAGGCATGCCCTTCCCCTCTACAGTGCTCACCGTGCACATTAGTTGTGAGTTTACCCCACCTCCCACAACTCCCTAATCCCTGGAGAATATTACTACCATATGAGCACCATAGTGTTGATCAGTTAGTACCAATTTGATGGCAAGTACATGTGAAGCCTATTCTTCCATTCTTGTGATACCTCACTTTGGAGGATGGGCTCAAACTCTATCCAGGAAAATATAAGAGGTACTAGATCACCATCGTTTCTTATAATTGAGTAATATTCCATTGTATACATATACCAAATTTTAATAGTCCACTCATGAATTGACGGGCACTTGGGTTGTTTCCACGTCCTTGCAATAGTGAATTGTGCTGCCATAAACATTAGGGTGCAGATGTCTTTATTATAGAATGTCTTTTGCTCTTTGGGGTAGATGCCTAATAATGCTATTGCTGGATTGAATGGTATTTCTATTTTTAGCTCTTTGAAGTATCTCCAAATTCCTTTCCACAGAGGTTGCACTAATATGCAGTCCCACCAGCAGTATAAGAGTGTTCCCATCTATCCACATCCTTGCCAGCATTTGTTGTTTTGGGATTTTTTAATAGAGGCCAATCTCACTGGGGTTAGGTGATATATCATTGTGGTTTTGATTTGCATTTCTCTAATGATTAGAGATGTTGAGCATTTTTTTATATGTTTGCTGGCCTTTATTCTGTCTTCTTTTGAAAAGTTTCTGTTCATGTCCTTTGCCCATTTATTGATGGGGTTGTTTGGTTTTTTCTTGATGATTTTTTAAAGTTCTAGATAGATTCTTGTTATCAGCCCTTTCTCGGATGTGTAGAAAGCAAATATTTTCTCCTATTCTGTAGGCTGTCTATTTGCTCTAATGATACTTTCCTTGGCTGTGCAAAAGCTTTTTAATTTGATCAGGTCCCATTTATTTTTGTTGCTGCTGTGATTGCTTTGGGTGGAGGGGTCTTCTTAAAAACTTCTTTGCCTAGGCCGATGTCTGAAAGGGTCCTCCCAACATCATCTTCTAAGATTCTTAAGGTTTCATGCCTTAGGTTTAAGTCTGTTATCCATCTTGAATTGATTTTTGTAAGAGGCGAGAGGTGGGGATCCAGTTTCAGTCTTCTGCATATAGCTATCTAGTTTCCCCAGCACCATTTATTGAAAAGATATTCTTTTCCCTAGTGTATGTTTTTGTCTGCTTTGTCAAAGATTAGGTGACAATATGAGGATGGTTTTAATTCCCTTCTCATCTAATTGCTCTAGCAAGGGCTTCCATCACTATGTTTAATAGAAGTAGAGATAGTGGGCAACTTTGTCTGGTTCCAGTTCTAAGTGGGAATGGTTTCAGTTTTTCTCCATTCAGTATGATATTGGCCATGGGTTTATCATAAATGGACTTGATAATTTTAAGGTATAACCCATCTATGCCTATTTTGTTAAGAGTTTTTATCATAAAGGTGTGCTGGACTTTGTCACATGCTCTTTCTGCATCTATTGAGAGAATCATATGGTCTTTGTTCTTGCTTTTATTTGTGAGGCAAATTGCATTTATAGATTTGCGTATGTTGAACCTGCCTTGCATCCCTGGTATAAAGCCCACCTTGTCATGGTGAATTATTTGTTTGATATACTGCTGAATTCGATTTGCTAAAATTTTGTTGAGGATTTTTGCATGTATATTCATGAGGGATATTGGTCTGTAGTTTTCTTTTTTTGTTGTGTCCTTTCCTGGCTTTGATATCAAGGTGATATTGGCTTCATAGAATGAGTTAGGAAGGATACCATCTTTCTCAGTGTTGTAGAATAATTTCTGTAGTATAGATATGAGTTCTTCTTTGTATGTTTGGTAAAACTCTGAAGTGTAGCCATCTGGTCCAGGACTTTTTTTTTTGAAGGTTTTTAATTGCTGCTCCAATTTCTGTGCTTGAGATTGGTCTATTCAGGAATTCTATTACCTCTTGGGTGAACTTAGGGAGGCTGTATGTTTCCAGGAATTTGTATCTTTTTTGATCATAGTGGTATAAAATTAGAGTTCAGTTCCAACAGAAATACTCACCACTTCACAAAGTCATGGAAACTAAACAATCTATTGTTGAATAACTATTGGGTCAAGGAGGAAATAAACAGAGAAATCAAGAGTTTCTTCGAACTAAATGATAATGGAGACACAAGTTATCAAAACCTATGGGATACAGCAAAAGCATACCTGAGAGGAAAACTAATAGCATTAAATGCTCACATCCAAAAAACAGAAAGCTCAAAAATCGACAATCTAATAAATAGTCAGAAGGAGTTGGAAAAGGAAGAGCAAATCAATTCCAAACCTAGTAGAAGAAAAGAAATAGCTAAGATTAAAGCAGACCTAAATGAAATTGAGAACAAAAGAACTATACGAAAGATCAACAAAACCAAAAGCTGGTTTTTTGAAAAGATAAACAGAATTGACAGCTCTCTTGCTAGATTGACAAGAATTCAAAGGGAAAAGACTCTAATAAACTCAATTAGAAATGAAAAAGGAGAGGTTACAACAGACACCACGGAAATATAAAACATTATTTTTGATTACTATAAAAACCTATATGGGCCGGGCGCGGTGGCTCATGCCTGTAATCCTAGCACTCTGGGAGGCCGAGGTGGGTGGATTGCTCAAGGTCAGGAGTTCGAGACCAGCCTGAGCAAGAGTGAGGCCTTGTCTCTACTAAAAATAGAAAGAAATTAATTGGCCAACTAAAAATATATAGAAAAAATTAGCCGGGCATAGTGGCGCATGCCTGTAGTCCCAGCTACTCAGGAGGCTGAGGCAGGAGGATTGCTTGAGCCCAGGAGTTTGAGGTTGCTGTGAGCTAGGCTGACGCCAAAGCACTCTAGCCCGGCCAACAGAGTAAGACTCTGTCTCCAAAAAAACTCCTATATGCCCAAAAACTACATAATGAGGAGGAAATGGACCATTTACTCTTCATGTGATTTTTAGTATATTTGCATCTAAGTGTACCTGCCCTCTTGCTGTTTGTTTTCTCTGTTGCTTCTGGTTTTCGTTTCTTTTCCTCACAATTCCTTCTTTTGGATTGAATATTTTTTAATGTTCCATTTCATCTCCATTATTGACATGTTAGCTATGTAATTTTGTTTCATTATTATAGTGGTTATCTCTGGAGTTTATAACCCAAATCTTTAACACATATATGTTCTAATAATATTATAACACTATGTATATTGTAAGAATCTTCTATTTGTTCCTTTGTAGACTTTATGCTTCTGCTGTCATTCATTTTGCTTATACATATTTTACAAATTACAATACAAAATACTGAGGTTTTTTTTTTTGCTTTAAATAGTATGTTATATAATTTAGAAATTCAAAAGCAAGGAAAAAGTCTTTTTCATATATGTATAACTTTTGATGCTCTTCAGTGCCCTTTGGTATCATTTTTTCCTTTAGCCTAAGAAACTTCCTTTATCATTCTTCTTTTCTTCTGCAATTTAAAATCTGCTATTATATCTATCTGGGGACACTTCAGATCTTGTATTTTTCAATTCTAGAATTTCTTTTAGTTCTTTTTTTTAAGTCTTTCATTTTTCTTCTTTTGTTAGATTTTTTTTTTAAATCCTTGATCATATTTATTACAGCTATTGTAAAGGCCTTGTCTGCCAATTTTATCATCTGTCATTTCTGCACTGTTTTATATTTGGGGTCTATAGACTTATGAATATTGGGTTGCACAGATTTTTAAAATATTTATTTCTTCTGACAGCTTTTTTCTTGCTTCCTCTTTTCTCTTTTTTAGAACTCCAATTACACATATATTAGACCACTTGATTACTTAATCTACCCAATCTGCCCATGCTAGTCAATCACTGAAGTATGGTTTTACCACAGGAACTTGAAAAAATTTTTGCTGCATAAACACTTGCTAAATAACAAAAGTGCCTAATAACATATATGCATATAACAATATAATATAAAACAAATAATTTAAACATGTTAAATATATTTATAGTTTTTTATTTATCCCTTTTGAAATATAGTATAGTGAATTGATTCAAAAGGGAGAAAAACATGTTTCATTCATTGAAGAACATAGTAAATGAAAGTTCATTTTGCATGGCTTTAGTTTCTCAGCAAAAAAGTCAGCGGTGAGGGGACATATTTTAGTATAATATTTAGAAGCTGGAGTTCAGAGGTATGAAATGACTTTTTTGAATTATTTATTAAAATCCTATAAGAGGAATCCTGGTAATGAGAATTTGAACATGCTGCAGGGATCTAGTTCAAGTAAGTTAGGTATGGTCAATTTTGTGCAACATTGATGTGGGTAACAGATGGGAGGAGTTAGAGATAAATGTGTGGATTTTAGGTGGGGACACAAAGGGAGAATGTTATACTACCTGATAGATGCAAATGATATTCTCTAACCACAATTGTGCCTTTGCTGCATTCTGTGCTTAGAATTAAAGTGAACTTTTTTTTTTTTTTAAGAAATTCATTATGGAGGGG
>VBSM01000662.1:10387818-10443216 GCA_008086735.1 Cheirogaleus medius
AATTTTGAGGTGTTTTTTTTTTTTCCTTTTTTCTTCAGAAATTTCTACACCGAGACCATCTTCTCCAAGTGGACTACCTGAAGAAGATAGTGTTTTATTTAACAAACTGACCTACTTAGGATGTATGAAGGTTTCTTCCCCACGTAACGAAGTGGAGGCCTTACGGGCAATGGCAACCATGAAATCTTCCAGTCATTACCCCTTTCCTGTTACTCTGTATGTGCCAAATGTTCCAGAAGGTTCTGTGAGGTGAGCTCCAATGTTTTTCTTTAGGTTTGTATTAAATCTTTTGGATAGTGATATGGATGTTATATCATAAATCAGATGTGGAGCTTATTGTGAATTCACTTATGCCCTGTAGACATGCAAAGTATTAATAAATGTTATATTTAGGCTTAGATTGTATCTACTGTTTGAAAGGGGCATTTGCAAAATTATGCTTAGAATATTATAAATGGAAATAAAACTGTAAAAATACTTGTAATTTGTGTTTCTCTATTCTGAAGGAGCATAAAAAGCTGCCTTCAGCTTATCTTGTAATAGTGTTTCAACAAACCACTATCTAGGAGTGGGTCCTAGATTTTAAGCTATTTACATCAGACTGGAAAGAAGCAAAATGTTTTTTTCTTTTATGCTTAATTAGGAATAATATATGATGCCATCTTAACCTTGAATTTCTTTAGATGTAAATCAGATAATGTTATTCTCCTATACCTAGCCTTCCAGTAGCCTCCAATCACATTTGTGGTTATATTAAAAATCCTTATCATGCCTGGCCACTGATGACCAAGTGCTCCCACTTGGTCTTCTTTCCCTCTTCCTCCTCCCTTCCTTCCTGTCTTAGCCTGTTTGGACTGCTATAACAAACTGCCGTAGACTGCGTGGTTTATAAACAACAGAAACTTATTTCTCACAGTTTTGGTGGCTGGAAATTCCTAGATCAAAGCTCCAACATATCTGGTATCTGATGATGGTCTGCTTCCTGTTTCACATGTCTTTACATGTTGGAAGGGACTGAGAACACTCTTTGGGGTCCCTTTTATAAGCGTACTAATCCCATTCATGGGGATCCATCCCTCCCTCCCTCCCTCCCTCCCTCCCTTCCTTCCTTCCTTCCTTCCTTCCTCCCTCCCTTCCTTCCTCCTTCCCCCCTCCCTCCCTCCCTTCCTTCCTCCTTCCCCCTCTCCCTCTCCCTTCCTCTCCTTTCCTTCCTCTCCTTTTCCTTCCTCTTCCCATCTCCTTCCTCCCTCATCAAAAGAAGATGGAGAATTTGTGTGTGTGTTGAAGATTTTCAAGAATATGAAGCTAATTTGTTTTCTTGCATTATTGGTACCAGTATACCCCCTCCCTCTCTTCATTCACTACATTCCAGTCATACTAGCCTCTTTGTTTATTCTCAAAGGGCTTATCAGTCAGGATTCCTGCCTTAGGGCCTTTGCATATTCTCTTTGCTTAGCCTAAATTATTTTTTCCTGGTTTTTCAATGGCTTTTTCATTTCTCTCTCATTTTACCTCAAGAAACATTTTATCATGGGAAGCTTTACTTGATCGTATCATGTAACTATCCCTCTCTGTCCTCATACTGGGCCTTTTTTTTATTTGATTTGATATTATGTTATCTTTACATTTATTTGCTTATTAGTTTATTGTTTATCTTCTTGACTACATTATAAGCTTCATGGGAACAGGTTCTTTGTATTTGTCCCTAATGTAGCTTCATTGCCTATGGGAATAACTGGTTCACTGCAAGATTTTGGTAAATATTTGCTGAGTGAACAAATAAGTGGACCTGGTCAAAGAAATTAGGTTGAATGTGTCCTGAACCTGTAATATTCCCTCAAAGTGTTTTTTTGTTCTTTTTTTTAAAACTCTTTGTGATTTGCCTTATTCGCTAAAGTTTAGAATATGGGAAAACTTTAGCAAAGTTATAAGTACCAAAATAATTTTATAGCAATATAAATTTACCAAGTTTTGATAAAAAAGCTTTGAATTTTTCAGGAAAGGGTTTTACGAATATATCGTTTATGTTATCTCCTAAAAATGTCAAAATATCTTTTAGTGTTGTCTATTTAGTTTCCATTTGCCAAATACGCCTTGGCAAAGACTTAGTGTTTTGACTTGCCTCTTTATTCCTGGTGGTTGTGTCAGGTCTCAGTCTGAAATGTCAGTTCTTAGGGTGTGGCTGGTTGAAGAATGACCAGGCACACCAAAGTGAGGCTAGCATGAGGTGAATTTTATTGAGGAGAGAAAGATAGGATTATAAAGCAAGAGCGAGATACAGGTTTACAGAGCATTATATGTACACCACCGATGACGACTGGACCCACTGTGGCAGTGTTCCGGCAAGTGTTAACAGCAAGTGTAACAGCTCTTCTCTGCAAGTGTTAACAGCTCTTGTAACAGCTCCTGTCCTGGGAAATAACAGACTGGGACGTTTCGGCCTGCAGGCTCAGCCAACTTCTGATCTTCTGACCCCCCTTCCCTATTCTCCTTCAGCTTTTATACCTTTGGTAGGACTCAAAAAGCATCCAGTCAGCAATAAGCTTTAACATCCAATCAGCAACAAGCTTTAACATCCAATCACCAACAAGCTATAACATCCAATCAGGAACAAGCTTTAACACCCAATCAGGATTGCGCAAGCAGCGCGGCCGTGGAGGGGCCTAGAGCGCTGCAGCAACCCGGAGCGGGAGCAGGGAGGCGGCGAGCGGCCGCGTCCCGCTTTCCCTGTCAGCAGCAAAGGGAGAGCAAAAGGAAGAGGCCAAAAGGGACTGGTTATGGTCTGCATCCTGTATTATAGTGCCTAGACTGAACCTCCCTCATGGTTCAGAGGTCACCATGGAACCACATTGGACAGTTGGGAGTTGCATGACCTGAGTCTTACTATGTATGCAGGGTGTTCTAGGTCACTTTCCGGACTCTATGGTACCTATGCTACTTGGCCCATGGATTAGAGAGTCCTCTGCATTCTTTTGCAGCTGGTGTGCTAAGTTATGATTGGCAGATTTCTAGGGTGTTCCCTCCTCCCCCAGGTATGACAGTAACTGGATCAAGCTGGGGCAGGACTAAGAAGGGGGCCTGGGGCCCACCCTTGTCCTCATTCCAAGGTAGGGCAATTGCACCAAGGCAATTGTACCCACTTTCATCCCTAGGAAACCCAGAATCCCTTGCTGTCTACCTAATAGTTGTCCTCCCACCCCTCAGTTTCTCAGTTTGAGATCTTGAATGTTTGCATCAATCTAGGATTTGTATAGGGAAAGTCAGAGAATTATTTGCTTCTCAATTCCACAAACTCCTTTCAACTCTTAAATTCTGTTGTTGAATCCATATTTGGAATCACCCTGACCTTTTCTGGGGTAAGAGACTTCAGTTGAACAATGATTTGGAGCTTAGATGAAGTTACAGATGCTGCTCTGAATAGAAGTGGACTCTCCAGGGATGGTTTGTGCTATTCTATACTGGCATTTGTTTGCTATAATAGAAAAAGGACTAGACTTTAAAGATGGATGATAGAGATTTTACCAGACAATGTATACTTAGCTTTGGAGTAAATGAGTTGGATCATGGGAAACACAAGAATGAAGAAATTGTTAGAAGAAGATAAAGAATTTATGTGTGTGTATGTTTAAGATTTGCAGCAATATGAAGGAAATTTGTTCTCTTGCAATATTAGTACCAATTTATCTTTGTGATTTTAAGATAGTTATGTTTATATGTCATATATTTGCATAGTAAAACTATTTGTCTTTGTTATTTAATAGTTAATATTTTATCTAATTTTTCATCACTGTTCTGCAGAATCATAGACCAATCCAACAATGTGGAGATAGCATCTTTTCCAATCTATAAGGTGTTATTCTGTGCACGTGGACATGATGGGACAACAGAGAGCAATTGCTTTGCATTTACAGAGAGTTCCCATGGTTCAGAAGAATTTCAGATACATGTGTTCTCCTGTGAAATTAAAGAGGCAGTAAGTATGATATAGTATAGCGATTTGCTAGAGAGGTGAATTAGGGTAATATTTTTGAGCTCTAATCTCAATGTCATATAAATACATTACATAAATTTGGAGTATATTTCTAAAGACAAAGATAATATATTTTTCATGGCATAGAACTAAATATGGAAAGTTAAGTTTGATATGTGTTTGCACTAAAATGGTATTGTAGATAGCTTAGCAAGTATCATAGAAAAATACCACTGGATGAGCTGTTCTCTCACTCTACCATGGTAGTAAATTGCTTATGTTCAGAAAGGAGGGATATTTTTGCACCTCTATTATTATTTTGCTCCAGTAGATTGGTCCATGTGATTTGAGAAGGGTACTATAACAATACCTCCTTCTCTGATGGGCTCGACACTTGCATATTGCTTTCATGTAGATATTGCACTAGGTTGTTTCATAGATCTCTGTGATTTTCACTGGTGATTATTTTATGCATTCACTCAGAGGCTAGATTTTGCTAACATAGAGCAGGGATATCAACTTGTAGTTATTTGAAGATGCCAGTAAGTTCTTCTTAGCAGTTATTAACTGGTAATTTATTTTTAGACAGTAGAAATATCTCAAAATCAAATGGCTGTTAAATACATGGGTACATATCCTTCTTTTCTATATCTAATGACTTCTCTCCAAATTAACAATAAGTTGTACTATTAGAACTTTAGTACTTGCAACCATTAGAAAGGCATTAATAAATAAATGGATTTGGATGATAAGGTCTCTGGTGTGTTCACTTTTGGAATTATAAATCGTCAGCAGAAAATGCTAAAAGCAGCAGTTATTCTAGTCTCTATTTACCAGGATAAATGAATAGACCATCGTATTAATTAGGAGTTTTGAGAGTATATTTCTGGCCACAAAATGGGGATTCATAGAAATGTAGATTTCTGTGAGTTTGATATTAAGCATGATGAGTATGTCAGTTCTTATGCCCTGGTGATCAATTTGTTTTACACTAAAAGGAACCTGCACAGACACCCATAATTTAGATTGTAACTGTAGAAATACTCTCTGGGAACCCATGCCTTGTGTAAGAAGTTCAAGTTTTGTGTTGTTTTTTTTAGGTAGGGCTTAATCTATTTCACCACTCATATATCTATGTATATACTGACTTCTTGCTCAAAAAGATGTGATAAATAATAGAGTGAATGAGTACAAGTGTGCTACTAGTGTGCCTAGCACATAGCAGGCAGTGAATATAAATAGGTTGAAAGAATATGTGTGTGTTTGTGAATGAGGGGAGCTATTTGTGATCCTTACAAACTCCACTACAGAGGTGGGGAAGCATATGGTAGAGTCCTGGCATTTCATGTTGGCAGCTGTCAATTAACACACCTGTGTGGTCTCCGGATCATTGGCACTCAACAGCAAGGGAGTGAGCTTTGAAGAACTGAAGAACCTGATGCTTGCAGAGCTAGAAATGCTGCTGCAGAAGGAAATTGAAAGGGACCTTGCTGCAAGCAGTTTCCATAACTGTGATGGTATGAAACTCTCTTTTTGGATTATAACATCTGCTTATGGGTAGGGGAAATGTTTGTTTTATTTGAGAGCTTCTACAGTGGGTAAGAAGTAGAAAAAACTGTGGGAAATTCTTGGCCTATTTTGGATATAGTATTAAATAGTATTATATTTCTAGGGAGCATACTTGTTATATTGTACTTTGTGAGAAAGTGCTTTCTATGTATTATTTAATTTTTTAGAGTATATTTTGAAAGTGTTACATTGTGGGGCTTTAGTGGTAAAATGCATTGTTTGAAGGAAAAATACATGACAGTGGTCATTAAATCTTATTATGAGATATCATTTCTAAATGAAGAATAACCCAGTATAAATACAGAGCTTATGCCAGGCACTGTGCTAATCATTTACTTAATACTCATGACATTCCATGACCAGATAGTATTTATTTAGACAAGTGACTCTTTTCCTGGAGCAGTCCTACTTTATGTCTTTGTCCAAGTTATTACTAATACCCTCCTTTTTATTCTCAAAAGTGTTCTGGCTTAGATGATACATTATATGGTTACCCTTTTTTTCTTTTTATCCTGAGGCTAAGAGAATGGATGGTAATGCTGAGTTTCAAATTGAAGTCTTTGAGTCTGAATAGCCATACAGTTTTCATTAACAACTTTCCTGTTGCTAAATATTATAACAAAACAAATGCGCATTTTGGTCTTTCAATTACGTTTTATAAAGGCAGTTATCGCTCATGTAGCTTGCATTCCACCTGCCTTTGTATTTTACCTGAGTCTTTTATAGAAGCTGTCCAACATCTTCTTCATCCCTCAAAAAATAATATACTTCTAATTAACCTGAAGCCTTTTAGTTACATTGACTGGTCATCTGGTTATCTGGTTCCCAGAAGTTTCTTGTTCTATGGTGAAGGGACAATGTTAGTCCTTAGTGTTTGGGTCCCTGTTGATGGGCACAAACAAATGGCATAGATAGCTCAGGAACCAAGTGACAGACATTCTTATCGCTTAAGTATATATTATGCAGCAATGCCACTGATTGACATGTTTTCACTTTTTTTTGCAGAGTCTCTGGATGAGATCTGAAGAGGTTTGTCAGTTAAAGGCAAGATGTCTTTTAAAGCAGCAGTAGCAGCATGCTGCCACTACCAGCCATCACTGTAATACTCTTACTTTGCTGTAAACCCCTCAAGTGGCAGGCACCAACAGTGGTAGAAGGGAAACCCATGAGGATGATGGCTCTCTTGGACTCCTGTGATGCATTTCACTTCTTACACTGGATATACTTCTGCAGGACACTGCTGGAGTGGATCTTGATAATCTGTGGCAAAAGAGTTTGGCAATCTAGCCAGAAATATCTTGATGTCATTGATCTTTATACAGGTAGATTATGTGCTAGGTTTCTGCTAAAGAATTGCAGACTAAGGTAGATATCAGAAGAGATAGTGAAAAAAGCCAAGGAGGCACCTGTTTTTGTTGCATCTTTATGGATATATTATACTAAACTTTTAAAAGATACTTTTAAAATCCTAGTTGACTCCCCTTAAGATTTTATTTATATTAGCCACTGTGACCATTTTCTTCAAAGCAGATGTTGATGATTTTATTTGTATGTTTTAGCCTACTTATCAATACTAGCAACTCTCAGTGTTATTTTAAAAGTACAGTTTTTATCATCTGGTGTTCAGGGCATTCAGAGGTATTTCATGATAAATATCAATAGTATCATGGGATGATATTTTACTTTTTTTGTTTTCCTTTTTTTGTTATTTCAAAATATTACAGGGGTACAAATGTTTTTGGTTACATGGGTTGCTTTTGTTATGCTTGAGTCAGGGTTATAAGAAGACCCATCACCCCCATAATGTTCATTATACCCATTAGGTAGGTTTTCGCCCACCCTCTTCTTTCCCCTGTCCCCTGCTTGATTACCACTGAGTTTTACTTCCCTTTGTGCACATCTGTAGTCATTGGTTAGTTCCCATTTAATAGTGAGTACATGTAGTGTTTGTTTTCAATTCTTTAGATACTTTACTTAGGATAATGGTAATATTATTCCATCCAAATTGATGCAAAAGGCCTTAATTCATCCTTCTTTGTGGTTGGGTAGTCTTCTATAGTATACCTATACCACATTTTGTTAATCCACTCATTAATTGATGGGCACTGGGTTGATGCCACATCTTTGCAATTGTGAATTATGCTACAATAAATATTTGCGTGCAGGTGTCTTTTTGATAAAATGACTTCTTTTCCTTTGGGTAAGTACCCAGTAGTGGGATTGCTAGATCCAATGGTACATCTACTTCTAGTTCTTTGAGGAATCTCCATACTGTTTTCCATAGAGATTATCATAATATGCAGTCCCACCAACAGTGCAGAAGCATTCCTTTTTCTCTGCATCCATGTTAGCTTCTGTTGTTTTTGGACTTTTTGATAAAAGCCATTCTAACAGGGATAAGTTGATATCTCATAGTGGTTTTAATTTGGATTTCCCTAATGATTAGTGATGTTGAGCATTTTTTCATATGTTTATTGGCCATTTGTCCATCTTCTTTTGAAAAGCTTCTATTCATATCTTTTGCCCACTTTTTAATGGGGTTGTTTGGGTTTTTTTTCTTACAGATTTGCTCGAGTTCTTTGTAGATTCTGGTTATTAGCCCTTTATCACTGTATAGTTTCCGAATATTTTTTCCCATTCTATAGGTTGTGTGTTTGCTCTGTTGATTATTTTCTTAGCTGTGTAGAAGCTTTTTTATTTAATCAAATCCCATTTATTTATTTTTATTGTTGCTGTGATTGCCATTGGGATCTTCTTCATAAATTCTTTGCATAGACTGATATCTAGAAGAGTTTTTCTAACATTTTCTTCTAACATTCCTTATGGTTTCATGCCTTAGAATTAAGTCTTTTATCTACCTTGAATTAATTTTTGTGAGTGGTGAGAGATATATGGATCCTGTTTCTTTCTTCTGCATGTGGCTATCCAATTTTCCCAGCACCATTTATATTGAATAGGGCTTCTTTTCCCCAATGCATATTGTTATCTGCTTTGTCAAAGATCAGTTCAGTTGGCTGTATATGGATGGTTTTATATCTGGGTTCTCTGTTCTGTTCCATTGGTCTATGTCTCTATATTTGTGCCAATACCATGCTGTTTTGGTTACTGTAGCTTTGTAGTATAGTTTGAAGTCTGATAATATGATGCCTACAGATTTGTTCTTTTTGCTTAAAATTGGTTTGGCTATTTGGGCTCTTTTCTGGTTCCACATGAAGTATAGCATTATTTTTTCTAGGTCTGTGAAATGCAATATTGGTATTTTGATGGAGATTGCATTGAATCTGTAAATTACTTTGGGGGTAGTATGAACATTTTAACCATGTTGATTCTACTGATCTATGAGCACAATATGTTTTTCCAATTGTGTCATCTCCCATCTCTTTACACAGTATTTTGTAGTTCTCTTTGTAGAGAACTTTCATCTCCTTGTTTAAGTATATTCCTAGGTATTTTATTTTCTTTGTGGCTATTGTGAATGGTATTGAGTCTTTTATTTGACTTTCAGCTTAATTGTTATTGGTATATAGGAATGTTACTGATTTGTGGACATTGATTTTGTAACCTGAGACTTTGCTAAATTTATTTATCAATTCCAGGAATCTCTCGGTGGAATCTTTGAGGTTTTCTAGATATAAGATCATGTTGTCAGGAAAAAGTGATAGTTTGACCTCCTTTTTTCTGATTTGGATATGCTTTATTTCTTTCTCTTGCCTGCTTGCTCTGGCTAGGACTTCCAGCACTATGTTGAATAGAAGTGGTGACAGTGAGCACCCTTGTCTTGTTCCAGTTCTTAATGAGAATGCTTTCAACTTTTCGCCATTCAGTATGATGTTGGCTGTGGGTTTGTCATACATGACTTTTATAATTTTGAGATATGTTCTTTGTATGCCTAGTTTGTTGAGGGTTTTTTTCATGAATTGGTGCTGAGTTTTGTTGAATGCTTTTTCTGCATCTATTGAGATGATCATATGGTCTTTGTTTTTGCTTCTGTTTATGTGGTAAATTACATTTATTGCTTTGTATATGTTGAACTATCCTTGCATCCCTGGGATGAAGCCCATGTTGTCATGTGGATTATTTTTTTGATGTGCTGTTGAATGTGATTTGCTAGTATTTTACTGAGGATTTTGCATCTGTATTCATAAGGGATATTGATCTGTAGTTTTCTTTTTTTGTTGTGTCCTTTCCTGGCTTTAGTATCAAGGTGATATTGGCTTTATAGAATGAGTTTGGGAGGATTCCCTCCTTTTTGATGTTATGGAATAATTTCTGCAGTATCTGGTATGTAGTATTTTTGCCATCTGGTCTGGGGCTTTTTTTTGTTGGAAGCTTTTTTTATTACTGCTTCAATATTGTTGCTCCTTGTTAGTCTGTTGAGGAATTCTGTTTCTTCTTGATTGAGTCTTGAGAGGTTGTATGATTCCAGGAATTTGTCCATTTCCTCTATGTTTTCATGTTTATGTGCATAGAGGTTTTCATACTATTCACAGATGGTATTTTGTATTTCTGTGGTATCAGTTGTAATATCTCCTTTTTCCTTTCTGATTGAGCTCATTCAAATCCTTTCTCTTCTATTCCTGGTTAATCTAGCAATAGGTCTCTCAATTTTTTTTATCTTTTCAAAGAACCAACTTTTTAGTTTATTGATCCTGTGTATTTTTTTGTTTTTCATTTCATTTAGGTCTGCTCTGACCTTAGTTATTTCTTTTGTTCTGCTGGTATTGTGTTTGGTTTCCTCTTCCTTTTCTAGTTTCTTGAGACATGTCATTAGATTGTGGATTTGTGGCCTCTCCTTCTGACATCTGCCATCAGGCAAGATTTAAGACTAGCTGAGCTCCCCCATGATGGCACTGCAGGCTGGGAGCTTCCCTGTCCAGGATCCTGCCCTGGTCTGAGAGCATGGCCTTCCTTTGGGGGAAAGGTTGCTTCTCACCTGCATTGTGGCTGGGACCCACACTGCTCTCTTTTCAGTTCTGCCCACATAGGTTCCCTCTCCTCCTGAAATTAGTTCACAAATCTCCCTTCTGTGCCCCTGAGCAACACAATTGAGTACTGGGGGTATGGAATCTGGCCTGCGGACCTGTCCCTGGGTCCCTGAAAATCAGTCCACAACCATGCCAGGGAGCATTGTGCTAAGCCTGAGTTGCCCATGGGGTGCTCAAGCAGATTTGATGTCCCTCTGCTTCAGGGTGTGCCCTGCTCTAATGGAGCAGCTGGGCAAGCAGTACCAGGGAGGGCCAGTGAGCAGGGAGCTTATAGTCCTAGCACCCCTTAGTACTCTGTAGGTCTTTAAGAAGAAAGGTTTGAGCCTCTCTCTGTGGAAGCCCTGGTGTGGTGTACACACTAACACGGGTGAAACAGCAGCTCCTGAGAGCCCTGGCTCAATCGTCTTGGTAGTTGTGGGTGGGAGAGGGCAAGGGGAAGAAAAGAATCTGGATAGAGGAAAGCAATCACTGTGGTTGTCTCTGTCCCTCTCTCTGGAAGGTAGCCTGCTTGGAGTGTCCCCCAGGACCCACGGCCCTCTATGGCTACTGCAGTCTGGGCTGGAGTTGGGCAATGTTTGTGTGGTAGTGAGCAAGATAAAAACTGAGGGGCTGAATCCCCTTGGGGAGGACAAAGGTGTGTGGTGGATGGAGAACCAATATGGTGCCTGCTGTCTTGGCTCAGGTCTGTGGGGACTGGAAGCACCCCAGTGGGGCTGGCAGGCTGGTGCTTTGTCCTCAGGAAGCTCCCAGTTCACCGGTGGCAGCAGCTTTTGGGCTCCTGAGGATGGAAAGGCTCTCCTGCAGCTCGGGAGACTGCTGACTGCCAGCGATGTGAGGAAGGAAGAATCAAACAACTCCATGTACTCTTTTTGCTGGACTCCAAGCCTCTCCAGGGTTGTCCTCTGCCAATATCTTGCTCTTTCTTGCTCTGCTCTGCACCTTTGTCCTATGGAAGCTCTTGTAGGTTCTGGCAATTTTCCCTCAGAATTACACCTGATCTATGATTATTTGTTTGGTTTTTTTCTTTTTCATCTGAAACTTTTCCTTCTTTTTGAGATAGATGATCTGACAGTTGGTGTCTCTGGTTAGTCATCTTGTATCTCCCCGAGAAGATCTTTATTGCACTGGTTTTTCTCAGGGTTGCTGACATGCCACTATGTAAAAGAAAACGTCATTCCTTGCATGGGAGAATATTATTTAATTTAATTCAATTAATTTATTTATTTTGCTGATAGCTCTGATCTGAGGAACAGATAATATTATTTTTAAACAGATTTTTATTTAGTTGGTATTTTAGCCTTATTTTGGAAGATAATTCAGAAGTCATCTTGTTAGTATGTTCCTTAAATAAATTGATAATTATATGTTTTAAAAAGTTTCTTGGGTGATATGCCTCTTATTGTAGTTCCTTCCGATGAGTAATATATTTGAGCAAGTTATTTAAAAAATTTTAACACCTACCTTTCCTGGTGCCTTTTATAGAATGATTTTTCTACATTTATTTCTTAAGTGAACATTTTTTTGGTATATGGTATTTCTAAAAGAGTGAGTTGTCTTTCACCAATATTAATGAAAAGGCTTTATCTTGGAGAAACTAGATGTGATATTTATTTTAACTAACTACCTTTGTTACTGAATAGCATCATTTGGACTTTTAACATGTAATACATATTTGAGAATTTGGAAAATACTTAAATAAAGAAGAAAATAAAAAGTGCTCAAAATTCTACCAGAGTTAAGATTTGGGTGTATCTCCATTCCAGATATCTACATGTGCCGCCCTGCACACCTCTTCAAAAACAACAACAAGAAACCCACACAGATATACAGTTTTGTGTTTAATTAGTACTTTGTATAGGTACTACCATCTGGGGAAAAATTGTACTATATTATTTATCAATAAATGTTTGCCTTCTGCAAATAAAATGCCCATTCAAGATTATTTATGTGTGTGTGTGTGTTGTAATAGTGTTATATATATTGAAGTGATTGTCATGTTTTTAATTTTCTTTCCTTGATGTATAATAAGCTCTCCATATCCATGGGTTCTGCTCTACAACTTCTTCCCATGGAAGCTCTTGTAGGTTCTGGATTTAAAGTATATGGGAGGATGTGCGTGGGTTGTATGCAAATACTACACCATTTTTTATAAGGAACTTGAGCATCCATGGACTTTGGTATTCATTGGGTTTCCTGGAACCAATCCCCTTTGGATACTGAGGGATGACAGTTGAAATTTGTTATCCATTTTGTTCCAAGAACTATAGATATTGATAATCATTGTTTTCTGAGGTTTACTTTACCATTCCCTAGATTACCATTTCAGCTTATTTGCAGAATCTAGAATCCACAAATGATTTTAACCTTTTTATTAGAAATAGCAAATTATAAGATATGGTCAGTATTAAATGCAGTTTTATTGATGTTAATGAAGTTAATGTACTGTTGTGTCCTTTCTCCCAAAGAGAGAAAGGTAGAATCTGATTTTTTTCTATCATTCTTTACAACTCTGACTCAGCCCTATATACTTAACCTTTTAAAAAAGAAAATTACTGGCTAGGCGTGGTGGCTCACGCCTGTAATCCTAGCACTCTGGGAGGCCGAGACAGGAGGATAGCTTGAGCTCAGGAGTTCAAGACCTCCCTGAGCAAGAGTGAGACCTTATCTTTACTAAAAATAGAAAAAATTAGCCGGGCATGGTGGCGCATGCCTGTAGTCCCAGCTACCCGGGAGGCTGAGGCAGGAGGATCTCTTGAGCCCAAGAGTTTGAGGTTGCTGTGAGCTAGGCTGACACTGTGGCACTCTAGCCCCGGCAACAGAGTGAGACTCTGTCTTAAAAAAAAAAAAAAAGAAAATTCCTGAAGCCTTGTGATCTACTTTAGAATTTGCCAAGGTCTTTGACTGTTTTTGTGTGGCCTTCTGATGTGACAAGCTTGCTGATATCTCTGAAACAAAGACTATGAAAGAGTGAGAAGAAGAGATGCGAAAGGGGAAAAAATAATTAATATGGTTGGGATTTGACTCTACTAATGCATACAAAATTATGTACAGGTGTTCCCTGATTTTCACACATAATGCTTTCTTACAAATATACTGAAATTGAATGTATAAAAGGTAGACTATGGACTTTACATTTTATTTGAGGGTAGGAAGTAGGGAAGTCCCAAACATCTAAAAGTATTTTAAGTCTCTATTTAGACTTGACTATGTAGGTATAATCTTCAGTGGCATATTTCTAGCATGTTCTTTGATTCTGTTTTCCTCTGTTAACACTTAAATTATTGAGCTAAGTCCGATAAATATCTAGCTGAGGCTAAACCTTTTTTTTTTTGGCATACCTAATGATTTCCTCTCGTCCACCCCAGGACATTCAATTTACATTTGCTGGAATCTAAGCTACATGTTCTTTGTAGTACACTGAAAGTGCTCAAAAACTATTTGTTGAATGAATGAATTTATCATTGTTTTAATTGTGTAAGATTTGAGGCCTACATTTGTTATTAATATTAGTCCTTTGTTTCTTTTGCTTTTACTCGTTTATATAAGATTATAATGGGATAACATGATAAAAGACTTTAAAAATTTTATGAACATTGCAAAACAAATATGGTACTACTATAGAAGTTGAAATTTAGGATGGCTGGCAGAATTCCTATACAGTTAAAAGTGTCAGTCACTTAAACTATTAATTTTGCTTTTGGAGGGCAGTTTAGGGTAATCATTGATTCATAGATAAGTGTGGCTATTGGAAGTTTGAGGACCTCTTGTTTTTGAATGTGATAGACTGTGCATACAAGAAAAGGTGGCAGAATATATAAATAAAACAAAAATAGAAAAAATGAAGAAAGACCCCACACTTTAACAAATTCTGTTGAAGGTAGTGCTCTTGTTTCAAGTAAGTTACAAATATTATATTCCTAGACTAATATAGTTCAATGGACAATTTGAATTTACTTTATCTAAAGTGGAGGATTTGTTAATATTCAAAGCAGTCTTTTTACTTGTACTTCCCAATGTGAGGTATTGAAAATAAGACTTTTGTTTAACCCTTCACAATTCACCTTGTTTTTGTTGTTCATCCCATGGGTGGTGGGCTGAGGGATTTGGAGAATTTTTTGTGCTTCAAGCTCACCATTTGAAATGGTCTGGTGCTTTTTTTGGAATCAAGGAAAATAATAACTTTTGGAAAAGTGTGAGATTTAGAGTACCTCTCCACATTAGGGGAAGAATATGAGCCATACATACATATTTTTAGTCACTAGAGTGGTTTAATACTAATAGAATAGTTAGGATCAGTTAAGCATTCATTCTGGGAATTATTTACCACTTTTTATACCACTACAACACTGAGTAAAAACTCTGGAAGCTCTGCAAATTGTGTCACCATGTAGGCTTATTGCTAAAACCAGTATTTGCTTTATTCTATGGCTCAGTATTGAGCCCTTGGAAGCTGAGGCAAGTGAAAAGAAGAATTGAAGACTTTGGCTGTAACCTTGTTTCTGAATGTTCATTGGGAAGATTTAGATGCAGCATCATTTTACTAATTATCTTAGGATCCATTCATTACTATATTTCATAGTATATTTTGAAGATGATAAGCATATATACATAAATATAGCTTATTTTGTGAACTTAAATTAGTTCCACATCTTTATTATCATTTTAAACGCCAGGGTTGAGAGAAGCAAAGCAAGAATTTGAAAGATGACTCTTATTTTTTAAGTAAAAGAAAAGAATCCTTTCTTAGTGAAAGAAATCCTTTCTTAGTGCCATTCCTCATTATGAATACTCTAGCCAGGTACATACACATAAATTCATTGTGTTTGATTCTCTTCTTTCTTTACTATTTGAAAGGAAGTTATTGATAGCAAGAAACTAGTCAAAATAGTTTCAGGAGGCAATCTCCTTGAAAAGCCCTCAACTCAGAATTCTAGTCTTAGCTCTGTTACTTCATAGCTACATGATTTTAGGAAAGTTTTTGAACCCCAGTTTATACTCATTTATAGAAGGTATTGCAAAAACCTGTTAGGCCTGCTTTATAAGGTTATTTTGGAGGATTAAATGAAGCAATATATATAAACAGAGTTTATAAACTAAAAAGCTACATAAATGTGAAGAATCATTGTTGATAATGATAAATAACATCTAAGTTCCCTGAGAGAAGAATAACTCATTTTTTGTATCTGGCACAGAAGAGATTCTGGCTGGCCATATTAGGGAGTAGGGGGTAATTTACATAATAATAAAATATTCTTTGCTTTATGGAATAAAATTTTCCTTAGGGAAAGATTTGTTAAAGGATACAAAATAATAGCTAGATAAGTGGAAAGTGGAATACCACTGTAGAATAGTTGATAATATATTTTAGAGTTTCAAGTAGCTAGAAGACAGGATATTGAACATTCCTAACACAAAGAAGTGATAAATGTTTGACGTGATGAATTTGCTAATTCTCTGATCACTATATATTATATGTACCAAACCATCACTATGTACCCCATGAATATGTATAATTATTATTTGTCAATTAAAAAGAAAAAAATTCTCCTGACAAATGATATATATGCTATATCTAAATAATACCCAAGCATAACTAGCTAGAAAGGCAGGTTTCTTTGAAGGAAATCTTGTCTTTTCATTAAATGTTATCTGAGAATGTCTTCAAAGAAAATTTTCTATAATAATGAAATTCATTCCCTCTGACACTGACAATGTTAGTTTCTAGCCACACCTCTGATGTGTTTTTATAATGGGAGAGGTTCTGAATTAAGGACATCAAGTTATTTATTGTCTCTACTGGGTGGTCCTTGTCTTCCTGCCTTTCTTAATTCTAAGGATGCCCAGATCCTAGTTGCAGCTCCTAAATCATAGTTCTTTTCTGGTCTCTAGTGTTTATACTTACTCTTGAACTTTATCTGAGTAAGTTAGAGAACACTCCTCATATTTGAACTTAAGTTTATGTGAAGTGACATGATGCCCTATTATTGATTCCAAAGTTAAAAATTGTGTGTGATTAATTTACCTTTTCATGGATACTTTTAGCAATATTTTCTTTCTTAGACTTGATGAGAATCTTTAGGCTATAATTAGAGTTAGGATGGTCTATATTTACCATATACAGTTGTTTATCCACCCTTTAATGCATGAATAATGAAAATTTTGTCATGTAATATCTAAACAACTGATAGGTGCTCAGGTTATATATACTTTATCTGCCAAAGAAAATGTGGTCATGGAAAGGTGGGTATAGATTTAAGAATTAGGAGAGAAGGATATCAGAATGCAGTTGAAATCTTTACCTAATGATATTTCCATTTTTATTCTTTCAGGTAAGCAGAATTTTATATAGTTTCTGTACAGCATTCAAACGTTCTTCCAGACAAGTATCTGATGTTAAAGACTCTATTATTCCTACCCCCGACAGTGATGTGTTTACCTTCAGTGTCTCGTTGGAGGTAAAAGAAGATGATGGAAAAGGAAATTTTAGGTGAGCTATTTGGAAAGAATAAAAATTAGCATTGTGCCTGAGATACAATATTGACTAATATAAAGTTTCTAGAAACTATACGGTGTTGGCTTTAAGCTGATAAAGAAATATTTCGCTCTGGCGAATTAATATGTTTCACTGTTCTCATGCTTTTCAGATATTTAAATGATTTTCTTAATGACTTAAAAAATACTGATATTTATTATAGAATATTTAGTAAAATAATAAAAGTAGAATAAACAGCTATAATCTTATCATTCGCAATCAGTTTTAACATTTCCTTTATTTCCTTTGTTTGTTTCTAGGGGAATTTTTACACAATTGTATATATATATTTTTTTCTCCTTATAATAATTTGTTTGTTAAAATGTTCTTAAAATTATTTTTAATGGTCACTGGTAATATATGATTTGACCATAATTTATTTAACTATAAAAAAATTGAGTCTCAGGTCAAATAAGTTGCTCAGGTTATTTTTGCTTTTTAGATAAGACAATCCATATTTTAGACATTTATTGTTTTAATGAATTAATTCATGAGAATAGTCTGGCCTAGGCTAGAATTTGCCCCTGATCTATATCTCATTGTCCATCTTTTATTTATATTTACTTGGATATGTCACGGTTATCCCAAATTCTAGGTATCTGAAAGTAAGCTCTTTTTGCTTTCTTTGCCTTGGGTTCGACTGTGTTACAGGCACTCATGATCACCCAACCAACTAATCCAGAAATGTGACAGTCTTAACAAAGATTAAATAAGCCTCATTTAATTTTTAATTTGTTTTAAAAACTAAAATTTGAAATTATATCATGTCTTTTAAATTTTTTTATGTTATTTTTTCAGAAATGAGGGTCTCACTCTGTCCCCCAGGCTGGAGTGCACCCTGAACTCATGGGCTCAAATGATTCTCCTACTTCAACGTACCATGTAGCTGGGATTACAGGCGTGTGCCACCATGCCCGGCTAATTTTTCTTTCATTTTTTTTAGAGATGAGTCTCTTTTTTTTTTTTGAGACAGGGTCCCTGTCACTAGGCTGGGTTTCAAACTCCTAAAGCAATCGTTCTGCATCACTGGATTACAGGTGTGAGCCACTGCACCCAGCTCCCGTATCATGTCAATTTTAAGATCTTGGTTTTAACCTTGGTTAGGAGATAAAAATAAGGTTCTTGTAAATCCAATTTAAAAATTAATAGCAACTCTGTTTTTCTGACTATAAAATTTGTAGTTTGCTACCTATTACAAGGTTAGAGTTTAGTACATCTTAAGAATAAGAATGTTGTTGCTTAAATACTTTGTTGTTTTGTTCTAACCTTGGTATAGGTTATTTCATCATTTATTGGATTATTGTGTTGGTAATTCCTGTTCTCTTTGATATTTCAGTCCTGTGCCTAAGGATAGAGATAAATTTTATTTCAAATTAAAGCAAGGAATAGAGAAGAAGGTTGTGATTACAGTGCAGCAACTTTCTAACAAAGAATTAGCCATTGAAAGGTAAGCAGCTTGCTTCTAAATGCTACCAATATATTACTGCAATATATTGACATTGTTATTGTGTTTTAAGAGATATAATATTGAATCCCAGTTGTATTAATCACTGTGGCTTTTCACTATACTTCAGTTTTTTTAATTAAAAATGAGGATGAAAATAATGTAATATATTTTTCCTCCAAGTTAGATGTAACTGGTGTACTGAAAATCTCAGTTAATGGGGGAAATAAATTTGAAATGGCTTTATTTTTTCCATAATCACTGCTTCAACCCTATTTGTTCACATCCCTTTTTCCTGCTGTTCCTTATTTACATATGGCATCAATACCTTAACTTTTCATTCACTTTTGATTATTTTTCTGCTTAGCTACTAGAATTTCAAAAGCTTTAAAAGATAGATGCATATCTTTTAAATATATAAATATAAAAATGCACACAGTGTATATGTATGTGCCAGGTCACAGGAAAGCTATTCAGAAAACAAAACAAAAGAACTTGTAGGACAAAAGATACTATAAGCAAAGTAATAAGAATTAATAATTTTGGAAAAATATTTGTAACGTAGATGACAGATGAAAGGTTAATGTCTATAATATATATACATTTCTTAACAATTGGCAGAAAAAACGAAGGAGAACAACAGGCAAAGGTATGAATAGACAAATCACAGGAAAGCAATTCAGATGGCTAGCAAACGTATGTAAAAATGTCCTGATTCACAAATAGATAGGGAAATGCAAATTGAAGTAACCTTAAGATATCAGATTGCAAAAATATGTGGTAATGGTGGAGATATTGGAACATGGTAGTCTTATATTGTTAATGGAAATGTTAAGTATGTGTACACCTTTTTGAAAACCAGTTTGGCAACATCCATAAAAATAAAATAATTGGAAACATCAGTCTTATTCTAGGGAATCTATGCTATTAGAAATAAAAGTATCATTGCTGTAGGGACCAAGGCCCTTGGCCCCCTAAAGGTTCACTGTAAAATCACTGACATGAGGCAGATTGATTAATAGGCAAAAAGGCATACAAATTTATTTAATGTTATACACAGGAGCCTTCAGAATGAAGACACAGGGAAATTGTCCACTTTTATGTTTAGGTTCAATAAAGTATGGACAGCCATGTATAAATATGATTGGACAAAAAGGGTATGATCTAATGTTAATAGACTGTGTGGGGAAACTCATCAAGGCCTGTTTTTTAGATTCTTTTTGGCCTGAATGTGTATTCCTTCCTTCTGGGTGTGGGGCAGGACCCCCACAGGAATGGGGGGAGGGTGTTTTATGACCCACAGTCAAACAAGGTAGGTCAAATAATTTCTTTATGGCCAGTTTTTACACAGAATAATTTTAGGTTTTATAGCTGGCTTTGGGAAAAGGGGTTCTGGGTTTTATGACCTGCCTTAGGGAAGAGAGATTTTAGTTTCTATGGCTAGCCTCAGGGGAGAATGGAACTGAGAAGCAGGAGGACTACAGAAGGTCAGAGAAAAACTTTTGCTTCTGAGGCCTTCCTTTGGGGGTACTGTTTTCTTAGCTTCAACATTATCTAAGGACATTTATTGTACAGCATTGTTTGTAGGAGCAAAAACTAGAAATACAATTGCCTGTTCACTTGGCTTCAAGGACTGGGAGAAATTGGTGATTTTGAAGAGAAAGAAAAGCCTCTTCTGCAAGACTTCTGTATACTGTGACTATTCCCTCTATTTCCCCTCCACATTCTCTGGACTCGGATGAGGATGGGGAGCAATTGAGGTGCTGGTTGGCACCATGGCCACCTCTGTCCCTCCTAAATCTAGGAGGTTCCTGGCCCCCAATTATCTGCAGCTTTCTTTAGCTTCACTTTGTTCCCATTTATTATATCCTGCCAGTATTCAGGTAACAGAAAAAGTTCTATTCAGTATTTTGGCAAAGTGATGCATGCATGTATTTTTAATTGTTTGCAAAGCTTGGCCATATATAAAAACCATATTTCATCAATTTTAGGATGCATATGTTTTTATATTCAACATCTCTGAAATTTTAGTATGTTTTACAACTGATAGCATATTTTAATTGTCACCTTTTTTTTCTTAGTGGTGTAAAAACTAATGGTGAGTCTTAAAATTGGTGAAAAATACTTGAAGAGAAAAGATACTTTTGATGTTGAATATTACAGTTCTAAAAGAATAAGATTAGATTTTAAATCATTATAGTTCTAAAAGAATTTGATTATATTTTACATATAGCAACCTTTTAATTTTTTTTTTTTTGGTTAACATTAGATATAGCAATGCTTTAAACTTTTTATTTGGAAGTAATTTGAAACTTACAGAAGAGTTTAAAAAATAAAATTAGTACAGAGAACTCATGTATACTCTTTTCTCAAATTCATTTATTGGTAACATTTTACTCCATTTGTTTTACATTCATATTCTCTCTTTCTTTCTCTCTCTCTCCCTCCCCCCCTTTCTCTCTCACCCCACCACCATCTCCTCTCCCCCTTTTTCCTCCTCACCCTCTCCCTGTACACACAAAAAATTGTTTTTCTGAATAATTTAAGAGTAAGTTATATACATCAGGACCCTTACCCCTAAATACTTTAGTGTGTATTTCCTAAGAGTAGGATTATCTCTTACATAACCACAGTGTACTTACTGACTTCAGTGAATTTAACATTCATGCAGTACTTTTTATCTAACCTACTGTTTTGTTTTCCAATTCTGTCAGTCTACGCAATAATATCCTTCCCTTCCAACCCCCCAGTTCACTCTAGGATCAGATATCACATTTAATGCCATATGTCTTTAGCCTTCTTTAATCTGGAACATTTCCACAACCTTTTCTTGTCTCATAAGACATGGGCATTTTTGAAGAATACATCCCTTTCCCCTATTTTAAATATACCATTGCTCATTTGGGGTTTTTATTTTAAGTATTTCCTTGTGATTAGCTTCAGATTGTACATTGCTGTATAGGTGCTATGTCCTTCACAAGGTATCACATCTGGAGGTGGCTTGATAACCATCCGTTTCTCTCTGATGAGGTTAATTTTGATTACTTAGTCAAGATGTCTGATTTCTTCACTATATAATTACTTTTTTTCCTGTCTTACAACTAGTAAGCAGTCTTGTGAGGAGACATGATAAGACCAGGAAAATATATCCTGCTCCTCATCAAAATTTTCTCCATGATTTAAAATTCATTCATGATTCTTGTCTGATCCAGTCTTTACTGTGATAATTGCAAAAATGATAGTTTTCTAACTCCTGCACTCTCTCTGCATTTACCAATCAGTTCTTGGCATTCTGATATAAGCCAGAGCTTTCCCTTCTCTTCCATTTTTTATATACTTATTATTTGTAAAGACTTCTGAATTTCTTTTTCCCGTCAGTACTTTATAACTCACTATAGTACTTAATTATTTTGGTGTTCAGATTGCCCCAGAGTTAGCCAGTCAGAGCCCCCTCAAACCATGTGTCTTTATAAATGTTATTAATAATAAATATTATAAATATAATCAATACTAAATATTATTTAAAAACCTTGGAGTTTTATCACTAAATGGTATATTATGCCTAAACTATGCCTGAATATAAGGCAATCCTTCCTTTTCTCAATGAAAGGATTCAAGTTTGATCAACCTGAATATAGAAACCTTGACAAATTTAGGTGAAATAGTTCAATGTCTAATTATAAATATTTTAATTGCTAACTTGGTTAAACATTTACACATACATTTTAAATAATATAAATAATAATATTTATGTTATTATTATAATATTATATTATTAAGATATTATAATATCTTAACAAATGTTACTTTTTCTTCACTCTTATATTCATAAAACAATTTTATCTAGACGCCAATAATCTTTACTGTCAGTGTCTTCATCATCACTTCAGCTACTTTCTGAGTAATTTGAAGGCATTTTTCCAGAGCACATGATCTCAACTTCTGCCTAAGCTGTTCGAGGGAAACTGCCTTTTCAATTAGTATACATTACCATCCTTAGAAATTTTAGCAAAGACAAGTACGCATTTGTATACATTAGGAAAATTGTTTTTAAAATTAATTAGACCTTCCTTTCGGCCGGAGCTGCCATCTTCCAATAATTTGCCAAAATGATAAACACAAAGGGAAAGAGGAAAAGCACCTGATACATGTTCTCCAGACCTTTTAGAAAACATGGAGTTGTTCCTTTGGCCACATACACGCAAATCTACAAGAAAGTGATATTGTAGACATCAAGGGAATGGGTACTGTTCAAAAAGGCACATCCCACAAATGTTACCATGGCAAAACCGGAAGAGTCTACAGTGTTACCCAGCATGCTGTTGGAATTATTGTAAACAAACAAGCTAAGATCAAGATTCTTGCCAAGAGGATTAAAGTATTGAGCACATTATGCACTCTAAGAGCCGAGATAGCTTCCTGAAATGTGTGAAGGAAAATGATCAGAAAAAGAAGAAAGCCAAAGAGAAAGGCACCTGGGTTCAACTGAAGCGACAGCCTGCTCCACCCAGAGAAGCACACTTTGTGAGAACCAATGGAAAGGAGCCAGAGCTGCTGGAACCTATTCCCTATGAAATCATGGCGTAATAGGTTTCTCACACTTTGTGAGAAGCAATGGAAAGGAGCCTGAGGTGCTGGGACCTGTTCCCTATGAAATCATGGTGTAATAGGCATAGCACACTTGTGAGAAGCAAAGGAAAGGACCTTGAATTGCTGCAACCTATTCCCTATGAATTCATGGCATAGAAGACAAAACTAATAAAAGCCACTGGACTCTAAAAAAAAAAAAAATTAGAATACATAACCACTTTCTATATTGCTTTTCTTTTATTTCTTTTTTAATTGAAAAAAGTTGTAGATATTTATTGTATATAACTGTGCTCCCCAACCCCCGGGCTTTGGACCCGTATTGGTTGGTGGCCTGTTAGGAACCAGGTCACACAGCAGGAGGTGAGCCAGGTGATGTCCAGCGAAGCTTTATCTGTACTTACAGCTGCTCCCCATCACTGGCATCACCTCGTAAGTTCTGCCTCCTGTCAGATCAGCAATAGCGTTAGATTCTTACAGGAGCCCAAACCCTATTATAAACAGCACATGCGTGGGATCTAGGTTGTGTCCTTCTTATGAGAGTCTAATGCCTGATCTCAGGTGAAGCTGAGGTGGTGATGCCAGTGCTGAGGATTGGCTGCAAATGCAGATTATCATTAGCAGAGAGGTTTGACTGCACAATAAAAGTAATGTGCTGGAATCATCCTGTAACCATCCGGAAACCATCCCTCCCCGCAGTCCGTGGAAAAATTGTCTTCCATGAAACTTGTCTGTAGTGCCAAAAAGGGAGACTGCTGGTGTATGAATACAAGATATGAATACATATCTTGAGATATGCATTCATTGTGGAATGGCTAAATTATATTTCTTTTATTTTAATATAACTATCTTGTTGATGATAGTATCGAATACTTGCAACCATGGGTTCATATATCCAATAATAATTACTGAATCCATGTTAAATATCTTTGCTTCCTTTTCACTCATTCTGTCTGGTGACCTCTATAAACATCCAAATGGGAATTGACTAACATTTCTTCAGAATAATGAGTCTTCTCCAAACAATGTGGTGTTAAGCATAACAGACAGAATTATCTATGATATGGAGGATTTTGTGAATCCTCAGAATCTTTTATTTTGGAAAAATAAAGCTTTGCCTTTTATTGGGTTAAGTGTGGTATTTAATGTGTTTTAAATCACCAACTGTAAATGGTGGAATTTAAGGCAGTCCAGTAGGTGGCAATCTTATCAAGAGAATTGTTAATATTTCTGAATCTTTAATACTACTGCTGACACAGTTAATTTGTAGTATAAAGACATTGGTGTAATAAAATCCTTCAAATTATATAATTTTTGCTTATGAAGGAGAAAACAAAATTTATCATTTTTAAAAACTTTTATTATGTAAAATTTCCAACATACACAAAGTGAAAAGAATAATGTATTGAGCCCTGATACACCCATCACCCACACACAATGCTATTATCATATACTGTTTTTGAAAAATATTAATTTTTATTATGAAAGAAACCATTTCTCTGTGCATCTAGTGTTTCAAAGATACCTCATATGTACCTGTTTGACAGATTATGCTGCAATTGTCTGTCTCAGCCCCTTTGAAAGCAAGTACTATGTTGTTTAAACCAGAATCTCCAGCATTTAGCACAGTGCTTGGAATACAGAGCTTTATACTTAACAATTGAATCCTTATTTAGCACTTTCTCTATGCTGGGCACTGTTCTAGGTGGTATTTATGAGGTACAGGTAATATTATCTTCACTTTACAGTTAAGGAAACTGAGGCACAGAGGTTACATAACTTGCCCGAGGTCATACAATTAATTTTAAACCAAATACATCTAGTACTACAATACATGCTCTTACTCTAGTGGCTTCTTTTAAAAAACTTGGCTAAATGAATAAAAGGTATATAAAATTTTATATAGTTAGAGCATTGGCTAAATTTATTGTAATATGGAATGAATAACTGAACATTGCACCCGATAAAATCTTGCATTTTTTAGAGAATATGTAAAAACTACTCTCATGTCTTGGCAACTTCTAATATTCTTTCTCTTTTTCTTAGTTACCCATGTTGGATGTTACTTATTAATTAAGCTTTATTTAAGAGCTAGACATAAGAGAGAAAACAATAATAATAATGGCCAACATTTAATAAACACTGTTCGATGACCATTGGACAATTTAATTGTTTTACCAACATATGAGGAAGGTACTGTTATTATTACCTCATTTTTGCAGATGGTAAAACAAAGATTTATTGAGGTTAAGTATAGTAACTTTGGTCACTTGGCCAGAAACTGGTAGAGCTAGTACACACTCAGGAATTAGATGAACCAAGGCCATCTAATTCCTGAATGTGTACTCTTAAAGACTGAACCCAATTAAATATTCATTATATACCAGGTTTAAATTAATTAAACCAGTTAGAAGACAAATGAATTGGTATTCTTTGTTGTCTTTTCGCAGAATAGAAGGTGAGAACATACAGATGTTGGGGTATTTAAGTGATTTCTCAGGAATTTCAAACCCACCTTGTCCTGGGAGAAAAGCTGATTGATTTGTAGAAGAGAAGGCCAGGATTAACAACTGAGAGGAGAAAGCAGGATGGTTATAATCTGAAATGTGTGAGGTCTAAACTTACTTATTGAGGGGATCCAGATGAAGTGTTAAAAGTGTGCGCAGATCTGTTCAGGTCAAGCTCTTCCTATGTTCCCCAAACAGAAATGCTGATCATTCTGTCCCTGACCAGCTGACTTTTCTGGGGTTTTTGATGTCACACATGTAGAAATATTGAAAGAGATTTTCTTGCACACTGTTGCATTGATATGTATTTTTAAAGCCTTATCTGATGTTTAGAACATACCGTTACTAGCACTATTACCTTGTATCCACTTGGATGCTTTTAATAGATGATTATGCTTGATACCCAAAAAGTGAGAAAGGGAAGGGGAAAATTTTCAGTTTTTGCCACAGTAGTTTTCTGACTTGTTGATTTTTGCCAAGTATTACTTCTTATTTCGTAATAAAATGATTCAGGACAAATAATACCACATACATTTAGAAAATGGACCTCTTTATAATTCCGTAACAAGAAGAGGTTCTAATGATGGTAATTTCAGGCCTTGTGGAAGGGTAATTGGGAAGACATTTTTGGCTTCAGGGTTTTATGTCTGTCATATCACTCTGTTCTTAGGGGTCTTCTCTCATACCTGTTGTGCTAACCAGAATGAAGTGATACAGCAAGCAGAATACAATGATTAGATTTGTTGTAAACACATAACTCAGTTTGCTCTGAGTAACATGGGCCAACACTGTTAGAAAAGAAGGATTTCCGTGAGTCATTTTTATCTCACCCTCATTTTGAGGGATACAAGCATTACATATACATTAGCAAATATATAACATACCACTAATTAAAGGCAGTGATCATATGAGATCATATAGAGCAATAGGTTTAAGACCTATATAGTTTGATCATCTGCAGAGTAATTTAGTGGTATGCCTGTAGCAGATTTTGCTTCAGTTTTTAATTTGTGCTTGCTGGCTTGCTTCAAAAACCATATAACGAAAAACTGAAGTGATAAGAACCATACTCCATAAGCATGAGTTAGTGAGAGATGCCTTTTCATATGTAATTTTTTTTTTTTTTGAGACAGAGTCTCACTCTGTTGCCCAGGCTAGAGTGCCACAGCGTTGCCTAGCTCACAGCAACCTGAAACTCCTGGGCTCAAGTGATCCTCCTGCCTCAGCCTCCCGGGTAGCTGGGACTACAGGCACGTGCCACCGTGCCCAGCTATTTTTTTTCTATTTTTAGTTGTTTGGATAATTTCTTTCTATTTATAGTAAAGATGGGGTCTCGCTCTTTCTCAGGCTGGTCTTGAACTCCTGAGCTCAAGCAATCCTCCCTCCTCAGCCTCCCAGGGTGCTAGGATTACAGGTGTGAGCCACCGTGCCCAGCCCTTATGTTATTTTTTGAGGAAAATATTTCCTGGCCAAAGAGTGCTGACAAAAATCACCTGGGGCTCTTCTTACAAAATAAAAGTTTTCTGGGGTGACTTGACATCACTAAATTTGGCAAATGGTAGAATTTGAATTGTTTATTCTTTTTTTTGGCTGATCTAATTTGATGTCAGACCATTCTGAAGGTATTTTGTGGAATTTACTTAGTATGTATTTTTGCCTTTACCCTAGCAAATTGTTGTAGTTTTATTTAGAAAGAAGCGGAAGTCACTGACTTGAAGTTGCCTAGATGTTGGTCTGATTTGCATGTTTTATTCTCTTATATAAATTAGTATATTTATGAATACTTTTAGGAAAACAGGGTATTACTTATATAAAAATACTCTCTGATAGTGATTTTACATGACAATTGGTAGAAAGCTATTGGCATTATCAGATGCTTTAGGGAGTGGATAATTGGAAGCTTCTATATGTCTCTAAGCCTTAGGACTGGAACTTCGGATTAGGACAGAATTTTCAGCATCTTTCTGCTGCAAATCCGTAGGGTGCTGGTTTCTGCTAGTATCGAGCGGAGGGAGGTGGCATCTTGGTGTATTAATATGTGTTATACTATTACCTTTTCAGAATCATATTTTAAGAAATGCTTTTTTTTTTTTGAGACAGAGTCTCACTCTGTTGCCTGGGCTAGAGTACTGTGGCATCAGCCTAGCTCACAGCAACCTCAAACTCCTGGGCTCAAGCGATCCTTCTGCCTCAGCCTCCCGAGTAGCTGGAACTACAGGCATGCGCCACCATGCCCGGCTAATTTTTTCTCTATATTTTTAGTTGTCCAGCTGATTTCTTTCTATTTTTAGTAGAGATGGGGTCTCGCTCTTGCTCAGGCTGGTCTCGAACTCCTGAACTCAAAGAGTCCTCCCACCTCGGCCTCCCAGAGTGCCAGGATTACAGGCGTGAGCCACTGTGCCCAGCCCAGAAATACTTTTTTTATATGAGCAATGAAAGCATACATTATTTTTTGTAATGTGTGTCTGTAAGTTAATTGATTCTAGGTGTTAGAGCTCATTTAAAAAAAACTTTTCAGTTTAAAATAATTATAGATTCACAGGAAATTACAGTAATAGTACAGGGAGGCTCCATGTATGCTTCCCCAGTTTCCCCCAATGGTAACATCTTACATAGCTATCTATAGTGTAATATCACAACTAGGAAATTGACATTGCTACAATCTTCAGCCCTCTATTGGAGCTGTTTTTGAATCCTTTTGTTAATCACAGTATACTTTTATACTATAATAATAATTTCTTAATTTATTGGTTTAAGAATTTTGGATTTGTAACCTGGCTGTTAAGTAACTAGAAGAGGTGGGAAATTATATCTATATCTTATGCCAGTTATGAGTTTATTGCCCCTTGACTCCATATCTACCCTCTTACCTGATCTGATTAATTGAGCTTCAAACATTTCATCTTTGCAGCAAGCACACTAATACATTGTGCCAGTAGGGGGTGCTAGAGGGACACTACAGGAAGAAGGAGCTTCTCTTCCAGTTTCTGATGTGCTGCAATTGTTTCTTGCTCTTGCTGTGAGGTCGGGGACTTCTGGTGTTGTTCTCCTTTTGCGGTTTGGTTCAACCCAGCTGTGCACACAGTACCTGCACAAGCTCACACCTTGGTGCTGGTTCAGTGAGGCCCTCCTAAAGTTCTCCTGACATAAACACTGTGTGCCCGACCTAGCATCAATCCCTTAGAAGAAATTTTATGTTTGTGCTTTAAATATTGCTTTGATTTTTTTCTATTTTCAATATATTTTAATAAATGTACTCATCCTTTTTATTCTTCTGTTACTTCTTTAATTTTTGTTCACAAGTTTTCTTTATGGTTTATGTGTTTAGGTGAATTATTTCATTATTCCACTCTACTATAGGAAACTGTTACTCTTTTAATAGCAGATCAAAGCTTTATATGGCTTGATTCAACTGATTTATGTGAAATTGAGCTTCTAGGAATCTATATTATTTTACACACAGATGATATTGTTTTATATTAAAATTTTCTTTGCTTAAAATATAAACACCGAGATAAAGCTGTGTAGAAGAGTTAAGATAGTAGGCCTCAAATTGCTATTTCTGTGGTTCTGCTTGTAAGGTTGGCTTTTGACTGTCATACGGAAACTTGCAATTCCAGAGGGTTTCTAACATTCCCAGAACTGACAGCAGTAACTCACTGTGCCTAAACTCTTTGCACAAGTGTTGAGGTTTATGCTGAACACCTGCTTTCCTGCTGGGAGTATGGAATTTTGGTAGGTGCTAGGCGGAGGGTACCTATGTGACCAGCCTCTGAGCACTGAGTCTCTCTGAGCTTCCATAGTAGACAACATTTCATACATATTGTCACAACTCATTGCTGCAGGAATTAAGTATATCCTCCGGGACTCCACTGGGAGAAGACTTTTGGAAGCTTGTGCCTGGTTTTCTCCAGATTTTACCCCTGTGCCTTTTTCCTTTGCTGATTTTGCTTTGTATGAGTTTACTATAATAAATCATAAGTAGAACTTTATGCTGAATCCCGTGAGTCCTCCCAGAAAATCTTAGAACCTGATGTGGTCTTGGAATCCTCAACACAAGGGCATTTTGTTGTTACTAATTTTTCATCTAAGAATCATGTTTAAAGTCACTATTTCCCTCTGTGATATACATGTATGCATGTGTGTAGGTGTAGGTTTGTTATTTCAGGAAGTATTTGCCCAATTGAAGGCCTATTTATGAGGTATAGGATAGCTCTTTTGGATCTTTTCTTCAGAGGAGCAGTAAAATTTGTGAGTTGAGGTTATGAGATAATGCATAATAAATATGTATTTGGGTTTACTATTTTGCAAGCACATCAACTGAGAGTGTGTTTGGGACCCAAAAGTCATCTTTCTTTTCCTGATGCACTTCAAGTAAAACCTTGTTTACACTCATATTCTGCTCCTCTTCCTTCTCCCTTCTCAATAATAGTAAGAGGGTACCCAGAACTCCACATTTCTCTGATAATACTTCTCCTTCCTTGACTGGGGCACCTTTATTGGCCAAAACTGGAGTAAAGCAGGGTACTCTAGATCTCTGCATGCTCCTGCTAAGATCCTTCCTCCTACCCCCAACATCCAGCCTCATTGAACAAATCTATTCTGTTTTGCCTGTTTTCCTCAGGCCTTGTAGGAAGTCCATGACTCCCGGGTTTTCCATCAATACTCAGATCCTCATCCCCACATGACTTTATATGTCCCCTGATCTGACTCCCATCTTTCACCACTGCCCAACTTCCTAAACCGTACCATTCTATACTCTAGAACTCACAGTCCATCATCAGCACAGTTCTTTTTATCTTCAACCTTACTTCTGTATATTCACTTTATAAAACCTGGCTTTTGCCTGAGTCCACTGCTTCTTTTACATCCCTTTCAAATGACGGCTGTTCTCTCTCTCCCACCCCTTGTACCTCTGGCCTGAAGATGTGTAAGCATCCTTCTTGATTATTCTTTCTTCTTCCAGACTGTTATTGTTTTTTTATTATTCCTTAAAAACTCCCAGCCTTGAAATTCATGTTATCAGATTTTACTATCTGCTGACTTCTCCTTGCAGTTATCCATAAATCCTTGGGATTCCCATGATTCTTTGAAGACTTTAGCTCTTGGCTCACTGTGTCCCTCTTTAATATCATGCTTATCTTAATTTCTGGTAATTTAAATATATATGTAGGTGATTTTTCTAAACACCTCCTTTCTATCTCAACCACCTACTTCCATGGTCATACCCTGGAAGTTGCCATTACCAAAAACTGCACCCTCTTTATAATCTCAATTTCAAGTATCCCATTCTATGTTTACTACTCTAATTCACTACTATTTTCTCAATTTCATTAATTTTTTGATTCCACTGAGACTAATAATATATGGTCCTACCATGTTTTTACTGTCTCTCACCTACTTACCCATATTTTTACTTCTTTCCCAGCTTAGATTTTCTGAGCTTAGATTCCATTATCTATCTTTATAGGTGATTCCTTTGTATATACTCCTACAACTCTGTTGCTTTCTCTCCCATCTTCCTATTCTCCTGTCATATTCCCAACTCTAGTCAATTCCAACTTTTTGCTCCTTTCGCCAACACTTGTAGCTAAATGCAGCTTGGAAGAAAAAAACACCAAAAAACATGTAATCATGCTGATAGTCTTTACTTCAGATTCATGTCCATTACCTCAGGTGGGCCTCAGTGTTGCCAGAAATTCTCTTTCATTTTACTAGACAGGTTGTTCCATTTCTCTCCTAGACTATGTTACACCTTCTCTTTAAACGTCCACCATGTTTACTGTCAGCCAATGACCTTTTCTTATTTAAGACTATAGAAGTAGTAAGAGTAGAACTTTAGATCGTCCCATCTCCTTGTCTACCAATTTATCTCATCTTTACTCATATATTCTGCCTTCTTTCTTATTTCTTTGCATGAAATGCCCATGCTTTTAAGGCTGGATTTCTACTTGTATACTAGATTTTATTCTATTTTGCCTCCTCAAAGACATTATTTTACTGTCTTTTTTCTATCACACTTGCTCCTTAGGTTAGCTCATCCATTCTCATGACTTTAAATATATCTGTAAATGGATGACATCCAAATTTTATCTCTGACCTGAGGTTTCCAGACTTATATATCCAACAACTTCAGATCTTCATTTGGCATCTCAAAGTTAATACATTTAAAGATCAAACTAAAAATTCAAGTCCTAAACTTGTTCCTTCTGTAATCTCTCACAGTCTTATTAATTTGTAATTTGAATTTTCCAATTAGTCAGGTTAAAAAACTTAGAATCATCTCTTTTACTGCACATCTAATTCTTCATTAAATCATATTAGTTCTATTTCAACTATATAAAGGAAGATAAAACTCTACAGAAAAGGGATAATATATGTATATGTATATATGAATAGATAGAGAAGAAAATATGGACTATAGATAAAAGAAAAGTTAATTAGAAGAAAAATAAAAGAAGTGAAATGACAAATGAAAGAAAAAGAAAAAGGAACTCAGGTGAAATCACTAGTATTCTTATTTTATCAAAAAGTTTGTGAAGTTGTTTTTGCTGTAAATTTTCTCATAAAATTGAATTAATATTATTTGCTGATGTTTGGTTCAACCCTATCTAAATTTTACTTACCTTTGTGAAGGAGAAAATGGGCCCTTGTTAACCAGCTGTAGCTATAGAGGAGAAAATTTTACTTTTCTTTATGCTTTTTGATGTTTTTGAATTGTATTTACAAATATATTCAATTGTAAAAATACTTGTAGTTTGACATTATTTTGATGTATATACCTAGTATATACAAAAGCCCAAATAATGTATCACTATCCAAATCTGTTGTTTTATTCTTATTGAATGGAAAAGCAAAATAATTGATTTTAAATGTTTTTTAGCATTGATTAAACCATTTTAGATTTTGAAATTTATTGTTATAATTTTTAATATTGTATATTTTTTTATCTGACTGTAGCTAAGTTCTCATTTTGTACTTGAAGAGAGTTAGTAAAAGTACTCATATTTGAGTTATGGTTCCTCATTTCAAATTTTGACCCTTTATTAATGTGGAATTAATGGGAACATTACCCAAGGATGGTATGGAAGTAGTTGTATGTTTTTGAAGTATATTGATTGATAATTTAGAAAAATGTTGACCTAAAAATATTAACTCTTCTTTTATAGCCTTCCTGTAGGTTAAATTTTCTATACTGGTAGCAGATCTAAGACAATCCTAAGCATCTATTTAAATTATTTTTTTCCTAGTAATTTGTCCTAGTGTATTAGGAAATCTTTGCAGAACAAATAAAATTTCCTACTTGATGAATGAAAAGAAAGGAGTAACCAGTTTTTTAATCTCTTTTGCTGATAAGTATAAATCCTAATGGAGAGATTCCTTCTCATTACTGATTACACTGAAGTTAGTAAAATAAAATTTTTAAGATCAACAATTATGGTGCTTCCTCATCTGGGTTTGGCTCTACAGTGACCATGAAAGTTATTTAACTTCTCTGTGCTTCAATTTCCAATTTATAAATTGTGAATAATACTTCTTGGCTGGGTGAGGTGGCTCATGCCTATAATTCTAGCACTCTGGTAGGCCGAGGCAGTAGGATAGTTTGAGTTTAGGAGTTCCAGACCAGACTAAGAGCGAGACTCCCTCTCTCAAAAATACAAAAAATTAGCCAGGCGTGATGGCACGTGCCTGGAGGCTCAGCTACTTGGGAAGCTGAGGCAGGAGGATTGCTTGAGCCCATGAGTTTGAGATTGTAGTGAGCTATGATGATGCCACTGCATTCTAGCCTGGGCAACTAGAGTGAGACTATGTCTCAAAAAGCAAAACAAAACAACAACAACAACAACAAAACTTCTTAAGAGGCACAGAATAAATGCTTAATAAATGCTTGCCATTTTTACTGTTGATAGTACTATTATTACCACCACAATCATGATTTTTACTGAGTCTATTGGTGCTTTGTGAATGATAATCAGGAATAAGTAGCCTGCAGAATCAGAGTTACCTGCTACTGTGGGAAGGCAAAATCTTTGGCAGATTTGTTTACAATCTATGTATACATACAGGCAGTCTATGCTTTGTGCAGTCACGATATACATGAATTTCTATTACCATGTTTTAGTTATATAATACCATTCTCACAACCACATGGTTCAAATTTCTGTTACCATAGTCTATTAAGTGTAATTGCATAAAGTACAAACTTTGTTGTTAGCTCTTCAGTGTACAAGTTACTACATAAGTATATGATTAGTGGCCAATAAATCTTTTTACTTTCAATATCTGTTGGGGACCTGTCACAGTGCATTTGTTATTCAGTTCATTCACAAACAGCAAAGTACGTGGTTGTGTCATCTCCTTGTCCCTGTGGTAAATCCATGTGACATTTTACAAAAATGGATAATAGAGGAAATTGGCTAACAAAGATAAAAGTATAGCAGAGAAATGAAAAGTGATAAATGCTGAAAGTGAAATTGCATGTGATTTTAGAAGATCTGAAAATAACGACAGCAGAATGAAGATAGGATGAGAGTAGGCTTGCACGAAGCTGTGATATGAACGGTATTGAAAAAGTCTGATGAATTTAAAAAAACATGATAAAATCATTCCATCTTGTTTTAGTTTAAGTTTCACTAGGAACAGAAAGCCACTTATGGTTGAAATGGAGAATCTACTTCTACTTTGGATTGAAGACTGTAATAAAAAAACACTCCAATCAGTTTTGCTAACATTCAAGCCAAAGTATTGAAGTTAGTTGTACATTGAAAGGAAATACTATTAATAATTACAGGGAGACTGGTGATCATGCAATTTTTTTAGCTTAATTTTGGAAGAAATATAAACATGAAGCATGCAACTGAAAACATTCAAGCATCATGGCAGGCAACAACAATGAATAGTATGCTTGTAGTATGGCAAATCTTTAACTTCATTGTGGAAGTAACTTTGCGGATTTGAATAGGCTGCACATGGAGATGTAGAAGAAGTAGCTGACTGTGGGAGTGTTGACCCTGCTGCTATTAGTGGACTCTAGATATGCAGCCAGGAGAGCTTAGTTAAGATGAACTCAGCATAAATAAGGAGAGTGGTTGTGATGAAAAGTATGAATGTCCCAGAGGAAATGACTCTGGCAAAAGCTTCACATTAAAGGAACTCTTGGAGATATTTCACAGCATTGAAAATACAAAGGATAAAATATTGGTGATCCAAACTTAAAAAAGAATATAACAGTTTGCCAAGACATAAAAAAGGTACTTCATATTGTAGATTATATAAGAAGGCAGCAAGCACTGTTCAAACTATTCTTGATATGTTTTTTCAAATAAAGTGCTCTAATTTTTAATGTTTCTAAGTACTAAAAAATAATAGTTTTACTTTTTTCTATTTTCCTATACATTTATAATTGATAATAAGAGAGTTTTTAAAGTTTTAATGAAAAAATTTAAAGGTCACGGAACAATTATAAGTATTCCCATTGATTTATGTGATCACTTTGCACAGTTTCAGCTTGTATGGTTATTTTTATGATTCCACATTACCGCACATAGTGAGGAATGCCTGTGTATCTTTCTCTGCTTGATTCCTTTAGTAAGGGAAAAACAATCTCAGTGACTCTCATAATAGGAGATTTCCCCAACTATCTTTTTGTTTTAGCTTCTTTAGGGTAAGACTGACTGGGATTCCAATTTTTATAAAATTACTTAGTGTTTTACATATTGTTCTGAAAAACTACGATTGAATTATAGATTTTCTTATTTGCAGTTCTGTTTGTCCCCTTCTATTATGTCATCACTTTCTCATTTTTAATAAAAAAAGTTTAGAACAGCAGGAGACAGTGTTCTTTAACTGATGATTGGGCAGACCCTCCCTCCCTTCCATTTTTATCTGTAGTCTTTGTGGAGATATTTATAATTCCTAATGCTTTCATGGACTAAAGCCAAAGGTAAAAAAGAAAAGTTAAAGTTTCCTATTAACATAACATCTATTTTCCTCATTTTTTTCTGGAAGTTGAGTCTAAAGCAATACTAGAGATGCTAAGTTTTTGGTGTTACGAATCTAATTTGGTGTTAAAAGCTGCTTAAAGCTCTACTTTTACTAAATACTAAGTATACTTTGGAAGGCAGAGCTTTCTCTTCTTAATGAGAATGGAAATTGTAATAGTAATTTATAATTGGCAACTACTTTATAGTTTACAGTGCACTTTCACTATGAGTTTTTTCATTTCTGCTTTACATTAACATAATGAACATGTAAGCAGGTATTTGTATTTCAGAAATGTGGACAGTGAGATTTTGAAGTTTGTGACTTGCCCAGGGTCACGCAGGGAATTTATAGTCTTTTCTGCTGATAGCCTAGGGAGGTGGCAGACTATAATGTAAAAGACTATACAGTGTTGTAGTGATAGACTTGAGCTTGAATCCCACTCTTACAATTTAATAGCTGTGTCACTTTGGTCGAATCACTTCTACTTTCTGAAATCGGTTTTATTGTTATACGAGAGTTGTTTTGAAATGTAAATGCAATAATGTAGTATTGTCTGGCTTAAAGTTAAGACAGTCAATAAACAGTAGCTTCTATTATGATAATTATTAATATGATAATGTCATTCTCAGGAGGTTTGATTTAAAATTTGGGGTCAGGTCAGTTATTTACTATATAATAAATAATGTTGGGTGCGTCTCTGCTCTGCTTTGTTAACATTCTGTACTTACAGGTATCATAGAACTGACCATATCAGGTTGTAATTGGCTGTTTACTTATTTTCCTCCCCGACTAGACTGTGAACTCCTTGAGAAAATAGAGGGGATAGCAGTTTGCTTTCTCCTTTATTTATAGAGTTAATGAGAGAAGGTTGAATACTTTGAACTCCCCAATGAAACACTTAATATTCACATTAGGTATTTGTGTTAGTAATAGCATCTATCTAATTTCTGACACATTATTTCTAATAGATCTTGCTGGTCTCTGTAGGAATCCTGATGTGCTTTAAATGAAGTATAATTTTGGAAATGACTAATAGAGTTTGATAGAAAAAATTATGTAATTTTAGTGCTGGAAGAACTCTTAAAGTTCATGTATTATACCTCTCTTGTTAGAGAGGCCTCTGCTTCCTCCGCCTAGAAGAGGAAGCAGAGGCCCAAGGGGGTTAGGTGAGTTTCTAAGGTCACACTGCTGAGGTTCATGGCAGGGTTTTTATTTATAAGTCAGGAAAAGAACAGTACATCAAAGTTCAAAAATAAGGTGATAAGTATTGCCGCTTAAGGAAAATCCAAACCTCTAAGGCTCCTTTTTCAGTAGAGTTTAATATAGGAATATTATGCTAAGAAAATATAAAATTTTATCCATTTTACCATTTATCTGAAAGTGCTCAAGAAACAAAATAGTACAAAACTTTAAATTTTCAGAAAGAGCAAAAAGAAAAGTGGAGAGGATATATTCCAGACTGTTAGCATTGGTTCCTAAGGGGGCTGAGAGAAAAGGGAGAAATTATTTTTTTCCTTATATACTTTGGTATTTATTGATTTATTACAATGAGCATATAATAGTTTTATAACTTAAGAAAAACCTATAACATAGAAAATTGTTATAAACCTGTGAGAAATACAAGCTGAAGCAAAGTATATAGGGACATGTAAGACAAATCTGGCCTCATTGACCTGGTTTTTTAGTTAGGGAAACCAAATTTTATATCTGAAAAAGAATTAAATTTTTTATTCTTGCTTAGCAAGAATTTAAGCCAATAGCAGAAGAAATAGTGCAGTGAATTGCATGATTAATTATCATTTATTTGCATAGACAGTGTTTATTATAGGACTTCATAGGAGAGAGACACTTTGTATAGTAATCATATTGAAATTATGAACGTTAGAGAATAATTATTTCTGTTACACTTACTAAGCTTGTATTTGGACAGGACCAATCACTTACCTTGTTTATGTAAGAAAAAGCCAGGCTATTAGAAAAGTAAACCTTTGGAAAACAATAAAGATCAGATTTAAGTGTTGACTGATCAGCTGCCACTATTTGAAATTTTAAAACTCTTGTATTTAATTCAGTTACATTCTTTACCTCTTCTATAAGATGCCCCATAGCATATCTTTGAATTTTGGGAAGCTACAATAAAAACGGTCTTCTAAGTGTGGGTATGTGTTGGCAGAGGAACACTGTGGAGAGAATGCATTGCCTCTTGAGTTACAAGACCTAATTAATAGTGATATGAATTTGGGTAAATTGCTTAACTTCTCTGTACTTTATTTTGCTTAATTGTAAAGTGGAATTAATAATAGCCTAACAAATTTAAAAATCTTAGATTTAGCTGAATTTTAGAGCTTATGAAAATCCTTTGCAAATAAAGTGGAGGTGTCGATAGTATTCCTAAAGCTTCTCTAGCAGTGGAAAGCACAGAGCAACGTAAATAATTAATAGCATATTAATAGTATGTTGGATAATATCTTCACTAATATAATAGCACATTTGGTAATAAAATTTATATAACTTACACTGAGAATATAGTATTAACATGTTACTCAGTTAACATGACTGTTGAGGCTCAGAGTAATAGTTTACTTTCTGTTAATCTGGTTTGATGCAGAGAGAGCACAGTGTTGTCTTATTTTTAAAAACCTCCTTTTTGACTTAGCTGTGTAAATTGATCTTGACCTATGTGTTTGGAATAACTCTAAGGCAAATAAAATCTATTATCTCCCTAGAAATTAATTCATATATCACTATGTTATTTTCTTTCAATCAACAATTTGTGGCCATTTTTATGGCGAATTCTGACCACTGGTAATGTTCTACATGCAATATAAGGATCTGGGAATTTAGATAACTTATGATTTTAGATAACTTATAAAATCCATGTGATTTTATTATGTATCCATAAATTCTTATTTCTGGTGTTCCTAGGAAAAAAACTAAAGCTCTTTGTAAGTACACAGCTCAGATTGTGTAGTTATTATAAAAAGGCTTTTTGCTCACTGGGCTTCTATTTATTCTTGATACCTTATTTCTCCTTTTTTTTCCCCCCAATATTTTCAGATGTTTTGGAATGTTATTAAGCCCAGGTCGAAACGTGAAGAACAGTGACATGCATTTACTGGATATGGTAATGATAATCTTAAGCACCTTAACCAAGTATAGATGATAGTTATTTTATATTTAAAAGTATTTTCTATTTAAAAATTTTGTCATATTGTCAGAATTGTTTCTTTCGTATGTACAATAGTAATTAAACTTGGAAACCTAAACTTAAAGTTACTTGTGAGGGAGGAATTTAGGAAAATTTCTACCAGAACAGTCAGATGCAAGTTGAAAGCATATAAAAGGATAGTGTTACGACAATGTCCATCTATTCATCTTCTTACGGAGATGTCTGGCTTTTTAGGAAGATGTCTTTTCGTTGAGCCCAAAATAATAAGTACTTTATTATAACAAGCATCTCCAGCGTGAGTATGGTGCCTTTCATTTATTTTAATGCACTGCTGTTAATTTGAGTATTGTGATGGATGCTTTTGTTTTCTTTAAAGCATTTCCCTTTCTGAATTTCTTCTTGATTACTTGTTCTTAGCAAAATATATTTACTGTGGGAGTGGTATTTATTTAAGGAATGCCTTTAAAGGTTAATATATATTGAAGAGTTGGTATTTGTATAAAAGTAGCAAGCCATCTTAAGTTTTAAATAGAAATACTTTTTAATATTGCAGTTAATGAAAACATTTACTTTATGATTTAGAAATATAGGCAATAACTTTAAGGAAATAAGTATAAAGCTCCTTAGTGAATTGGGATGTTTATATTTATTAATAATAAGTACTACGTTTTCTTCCTTTTAGCTGTGTTATGCAAATGTCAGTTAAATATCACTAATTATATTAACTTTTCCTTTAAATTATTTCATGGTAATAACAACACTGGTTTCCTAACAGTAATGGATTGGTTATTTAGGCTTTTGGGCATCTATCTATTTGTATACCAAGTGTTGTGTGAAGTGCTGGGATTATAGAAATGAGTAAAATATATATCTCTTACCATGTGTGGGTTCATAATCTTGTAATGGAAACAGACCTTTTAAGTATGTAAACATAGCAATGGGTTAAGTGCTCTCTCTGGTGGTAAAATGAGCCACGGAAATATAGAGGAAGTACTGCCTGGTTACGTCGGATAAGTACAACCAGTTACATTGAATGTGGGAACATAAATTAGCTATTGATCCATCTCTCTTCCATCCGTCTTCACCACATATCAGTAATGAATGTGGTTTTACTAAAGGCAAGCCATAGCATTTTGGAGCTCTGAAAATTCTATGAAGAAGTAGTTTAGGAGCATTGAGTTTTTAAAAGCTTTTAAGATCCTAGATCCTAATTAATCATGGTATTTCAGAATTTAAAACATTAAGGCGAATCACTGGCAGAGGATTGTCCATAAAATCTAAATTCAGATTATAGGATTATAGACCTAGTGTGAAATTCTGGGGCCTCTTCATCATGTCCATCTAAGTTGCAAAGCAGTCCTCCACCTTTGAGTCCATATCAAAAACAAAGAGCATTCATGTTCCCAGACAGAGAAGGGGCTTACCTGCACAACAAATAGGTGGGCAAATGGGAGGGTTTATGTTTGTAATTATTAACAAATAATTGTGATTTGTCATTACCCAGTGCTGTTAATCTTCATGGTATCTCTAATATTTGGTTATTGAGCCTCAGGTAGACTATATCTAATTAAAAGGAACTTGTTACCTTATGTTAAAGTCTAAGGGAAAGTTCTGGTTATTACAAAATTATTTTTTGATAATCACCTGAAATCATATTTCTTATAACTTTACCTGATTATTCTTACTTCTGCCTTCTAGAGCAAGATGTTAATACTTTTCCTCCTTCTATGACACACCCAAATACCATGTGAACACTGGAAACAAATTTCACTTTCTTCTATATTCTGACTAATTTTGAAAAAATATACAATTACATTTAATTTAACTTTAGAATTTGTGAGACTTTTCTATTTGTTTTGAACAATTTTTAAGCAATATAGACTTTTCTTCCCTGTGAATATTTTCTGTTAGCAGGGTGACTTGACATTTTTCTAATTTAATAAATGTATAAATTTAGTTTAAGATCTGCATAAAATGAAAGTCATACTTACCATTAATATATATGCATATTTATATATATTACAGTCATGCACTGTACAATGACATATTGGTCTAAGTAAGCTTGTCTATATGACAGTTGCCCCCTAAGATTCTAATACTGTATTTTTACTGTACCTTTTCTATGTTTAGATACACAAATACTTTCTATTTTGTTACAATTGCCTACAATATTCAGTACAACAACATTCTGCAATAGGCTATACCATATAGCCAATTGTAGGCTATCCCATTTAGGTTTGTGTAAGTACAGTCCAGGATATTCATACATTGATGAAATCGCCTAAGGAGGCGTTTCTCAGAATGTATCCCTGTCATTAAGCAACACATGACTTTCTGTGTGTATAAATAAAATCATATATAAACAAAATTAGTTTTTTGGAGGGGTACAAGTAACAGAGACTCCATTTTCTTCCAATAAGAAGAGTATTTTTGGTAAAGATACTTGTAGGAATAAGGAAATGAGAATTTTTGACCCACAGTTATTGATATGTATGAAAAGTCTAACAGCAAGGTACCAAGAAAAGCAGAAAACCCAGTAGAGGCAGGTTTCTTGGAACTGGAACACAATTTAAAATCTAAAGATGGCTCAGAAAGTTGTAGATCAATTAGCCATTTATTAACAACTAGACCAGTTGCTGGACCCACAGTTAAAAATACATTTTATTTATGATTCTTAGCAGTGGATCAAAGGAAAACAAAAAATAAGAAAAAAATACATTTTATGTTGTCATCCAGTACACTTGTAATGTGTATGTATGTGTAAAAAAGTGAAAGTAAAAGTTTCATTAAACAGTTCATCTGTGATAACCTCTCTTTTTCTCTTCTCCTTACTTCCTCCTCACCCCCTTTGCCCTTTTATATCTGACCCTGTTCCCTTTGCTTCTGCCTCCTTTCCTTCTTGCCTCCCAGTATCTGCCTTGGTTTTTTGTCTGCATGATTTATAATTTTTAAGGGTTTTTAATGTTTATTTTCTCCATTTCTTTCTTACCACTTAGCAGTTTCCAAATACTCTGCTGTTCTTTATATATTTTTTCCTACTTTATAATTTGTTATATTATAACTTTGTCTTCTATGTGGCCTATGACGGCCTTTCTCATTAAAACCTTTTGGCTCCCACTGCTGAGTGCCTGCTGTCTTTGGTATTTATTTGTTAATTGAAAGAGATTTTGTTTAGTCTAGCACATTTTTTTTTGGACTCAAGCACAGCAAAAGTTCTAGTCCAGAAATGGATTGGGTTCTTTTGGGTCAGAAGTCAACTCCTGTTCTGATCAGGGGCCTAGTAAGGGGGTAGAGTTGGGGGAATGGATAGGAGTGTGTGTGTGTGTGAGAGAGAAGAGAGACCTTGAACACATGAATGTGTTGGGGCGTGTTAAGTGGATTTTTTTTACAAATGGCCTTAAGTGTACTTCATCTCTGGAATGCAGGGTGCCTGCACTCAAGCTTTATAATCTGATTAGTGAAATATTACTAATATATTAGAAAAATATACACAGTGATTACCAAATGACTGATATAATTTTATAAGGGTTCAGAGGGGCATCTGTGAGGGGGTAATAATGAAAAAAAAAAGAAAAGTTTTTGTTTTAATCTGACTCTTTTAGTATTCTTTATTCATAATATGAGGAAATTGGTATAGAAAATTGAAATACTGTAGATACCATTCTTTCACATATGCACATACTTGTATTCTTGCATGCTGTTCTTCCATGGGACAATCTACTCCTTGTGTCCCTGCACATATATATACAACCCATGTGACCTTGCTTTTGCTGTAGGAGATGCTAGCTTGTTTAGTGAGAGTCAAGAACTGTCTTGATAAAAGTCTTAAAGAACGGAGGACATGAAGAGAAAAGAGAGAAGGAGAGAGTGAGGGAGAGAGTTAATATACTTGAATATTGCTCACAAATCAAAATTAGTTTAATATTAGCTTATGATTATAAGAAAGTATACAAATATCTGTTATAGATAATATAAAAATATTAATTTGGAGGTATTAATTGCTATAAAGTAAATTAATATTTTAAGAATACATTAAAAAATTAGACCATTAGAAGAAAAATATTAACTTTTCCTCCAGGATTAGCTATTAATTCAGTTTAACTGTTTTCATTTAATTCTGTATTATAGTTTTAATAGAAAGAATGTAATGTAAGTATATGAGATTTTGACAACCAGCATAAGTTCAAGTTAAATATAACTTTATAGCAATGTTATGTTTTGTGATTTAGCATCATTTAGCCTTACGGGCATGCCTCCTTTTACCTAGGAGGTACATGTCCCTAAATAGAAACTGTGTTTGAAGAAAACTGTAGGAGAATTTAATATTAAAAGAAATGCTTTTGTAGGGTGAAAAAAATTTACAATGAAAATAAAGTCCTTGTTTGATTGCTAATCTAAATTTTAATAAATTGGATTGCTTAAAGTAAGATATGACTTAAAGTGGCAATAGTCTTGATGTATCTATTATCAGTGATTTCCTGTTTGAACTTTTATAGGAATCCATGGGAAAGAGCTATGATGGGAGAGCTTATGTTATCACTGGCATGTGGAACCCCAATGCACCGATATTTCTGGCACTTAATGAGGAAACCCCAAAAGGTGACTTTTCTTTAAAAAATTCCTTTTTATTTGCTTTAAATTTTATGTTATGAACAATGTTGTCATGTTTTAAAAAAATTTTGGCATTCATTTAAAGTGAAGATATTCTTTTTATTTAGAATTAGAGGTTCCTTTTTATACTTTATGCTACTGTGAGAAAACCCCCACTATTCAAAAGAATCCCCATAAAAGATATGTGAATTAATTTAATTAGATTATGTAGAAAGCATTTGGGCTTTGTTTTTCACATATCACCATAGAATTGTTTTAGCTGGGGGGAATGATGGGGGAATATGAAAGATAATGATGAAAGGAAACAAATTCTGGAGTTTTGCATATCTTTGATTATTAAGTATGTTTAACATTATAGATTTCTTGTATTTTTCATTTATTAATTATTGGTTCCAGTCTTTTGACCTTTGGAATTTTAGTAATATATGTTAAAGATTTCATTTGTGGCAAATATTTTTTTCTTGGTTTTTTACATTTTTGTTTTATTTAAAATGTCTAGCATTGGACATAATTTACAAATGTTAAATAGTCATATTTGTCATTTTTCCATTTTTTTATTCTTTATCCAGATATCTCTTAATTGCCTATGTTTTTTTGCCCCTCTGTCATCTGCCTTTGAACTAAATTTAAAGTTTTACTTGTTGAGTTATATTCTTACCCTAAATGCTTTACTGTCCGTCAAACAATGATTCATGTGTAGAATATCATGGATTACTTTGTTTTATCTTTAGTTTTAATATTGTTTAGTTTACACCCACAGTAGACTTTTGGCTAAAATACAGGCATCATTAATGAATGCTGAATGGTAATATAATATGTTAATGAAGAACATTAAAATGATAATTATTCTCTAATTTCCTTAAAAAGAGTATTCACTACTTCTGTAAATTGCATACATTTGATCACACATCAAGCTGTCTAAAAATGAAGGCTAAAAAGAGGAAAAAAATTATATAAAATTTAGCTTTTCATATATTAGCAATAAATAATTTTTCCACCCACAATTTGTTATTTCTGGAGACATGTTTGTAAATACCAGCCTGTAACCTTCTTTCTTATAATCATTCAGAAAGAAAACACAAAAATGAGAAAAACAAGCCTGTTGATAATTTTGAAGAGTAAGAGATAGAAATTTCATATCAAGTTATAAAAGTAGTTTTTACCTGTTTTTAATATAACACATAGTTTAATTTCATTACGCATTTTAAAATATACATTTGGTCCTCAAATAAAAGAAAATTCATTTATAATTTATTTGTTCTATTAAAATAAAGTTTAATAATATTCTGACCCAAAATATAATGTGATTTAAATTTAGTCATTTCATCTACCACACAAAAATGTTGCCCTGATTTTTAAAATGTCCAATTGGTACCCTTGAAATTACATTTTACTGAGAGAATTCATGAATGAAATAAAGTTTGATTTTTATGGGTGAAATTTAGGCCCTGAGAGATGAAATGTCTTGGATTGTTCTACTGTACAAATGATGAGGGTACTGACAAATTTTCAGGGACTGCCCTTAAAGGATACAACATAGAAATATTTATATCAATAACATATTACCTATATACAAGTTTAACATAGAGAAGGCTGTGCTTCTCTTCTGCTTTGACAGTTCTTCCCATGCAGCTCATCAAACAAATCTAATAATTTCTAGTATTTTTTTTATAAAAGGAAAAATCTCCATGTTTTCCAGAGGTTCTCTGGAAAATCTGATAGTTTTAGAATAACATTTTATTTTATTTATTTTTATGTCAAGGATCTGATTTTGGGAATGAAAAAAGAAAATTGTCAGATTTGTGCATTTGATTAAGATAGGATAATTAGTGCCTGAAATACTTGGTTACTTATTTAATCAAAGTGATAATAGAACATTTAAAAATAAATATAGAAGGTAATACGATTGTAAAGGACCTTAATTCTTTCATAAGTGAGGAAACTTTGTTTTCTTAAATAATCAGAGTAATAAAGCCAGAATAAAACCCAGAAAATTTCTACTACAGATAAGCGAGTATACATGACTGTGGCAGTGGATATGGTAGTCACGGAGGTGGTGGAGCCGGTCCGCTTTCTCCTGGAGACAGTAGTTCGTGTGTACCCTGCAAATGAGCGATTTTGGTATTTCAGCAGGAAGACTTTCACAGAGACTTTCTTCATGAGGTTGAAACAGGTAGGACCTTTTTGTTCTTTTCATATAGTAACACATATATTTCTTTCTATCTTTCTTTTTGAATGCCCAGATAATTCGTGAAGTAGCAATGAATTTTCTCAGAAAATTAAATAATACTCTAAATCAACCAAGAGACGGTTTGAGAAATCCACTTCTAGGTAATATAAGCTAAAAAACCCAGCTAGTGTAACAATTATGTATGTTTCCCCTAGAAACCTGTTAAGTGTGAACATATTTAATAGAAACATTGATTCTGCCTATAAAACAACTTTGTCTTTTATATACAATTACTTGAAACCAAAAAGACAGGGCACAGAAATATCATATGCTTATACAGTTACAATAAAACAATTTCCAAGAAATACCTAATTTCCATAGTTATTTCTGCCTCTAATATTAGATAAGCTACATTATACGTACATCTTGTTTGACTCATCAGTAAGGTTACAAAATTATTTTAATATTAAATAAACAAAATTAGGGTTTTATGACATCTTTAAATGAGGCAATATTAGTAGATAAACTATATAATTTTTGTTTTGTAGTAAAGGAAGAAGGTAACAGTGAAAAATAATTTGAATTCTAATAGTGTCGGTTTTTAAAAATTAGGGTAAATGCTCTATTATGGAAATCCTTTATATGCTGTTTTTGTTAGTACTCCCTCTCTGTCAAGTTTTAAAATGCTAGCTGCTTCATACACCATAGTATGTGAACTGTAATGAGGTAAAAGCAAGCACCAGCACAGTGAACAAATATAGAAACCACTTATCTATTTTCATATTAAAAAACTTGTCATGGCTCAGTTAGGCTTCATATACTAGATACTTTGAAATGATTGTGGTTTTCATCTTTCATAAAATTATTATAGCTGTGGTTTGACTCAGCTTTTATTACTGTGTGGACTGTTTTTGTAACATCTTCTAATGAAGATAATATGAACAATATTCAAAACTTCAGTCTCCTGAGCATCTTTTAATATTTTGTTATGAGATTTTATTCCCCTTCCTCCCTCCCCATCCTTATGTCCTTCCTTTTATTTTTTGATAGCTGAGTTGTTATAACTATCAAGGGATTCTTCATTTTGAGCCAAATGATTATTCAGAATTGCATAAGAGTGAATAAAGGAGCTGTGTAGAAAGTGGATTGTCCTTTTTCCAGTGACAATAAATTATGATGTAAATTCTACCTCCTAGAGACCTGAGGAAAAGTTAGCTTTTCCCCTAGTTCTAATATTCTTGTTCTCCCTCTATTTATATATAAATATAAAATATATAAAAATCTATCTGATATTATACATATAAAATATAGAGTAGTTGTTTATTATTAAATGTTATTTTTATATTTTTAGAATTGCTAATGTTGATGACTTTGAGTGGTAAGTACCAGGAGAATTTTCTTAGTAATAACACATTAAAAATGCTACATGAGACCACTTCATATGAATTAAAAATATTAAATTAGATTCACTTGTAATAATCAACTCTGTTAAATGTGAGATTGATTTAAATGAAACTTAATTACGAAGAAGATGGTTTCTAACTTTAGTGCCATAATCTATATTAAAGAAAAAGTGTTGAAAGCAATGGAAAATAGACTATTGACTTGTCCACAAATGAAGACATACCTACCTTGAGTAGAAATAGTTAAAAATGAAAAAATTGAAATCTAAAGAAGTGAATTTTGATAATTTATATGAGTAATTATTGTGAGAGCTGAGACTACAACTAGTAACCTTAAACCAGTCTATGCTGCTGTAAGGCCAGACTACCTTCTTCCTGCAATTCCAGAGACTGGGTTGGCTCATGGTCATTGATGGTAATGTGGGGATGTTGCTTTAGACTAGACAACACTGGTAGAAAGAAGGAATTTAGGTGAACATTTAGTGCAATTAAAAGTTACCTTTGAAAATCTAGGTCCAGGTCTTTACTACTTTAAAGGATTTAAGGGAGAATAAGTTAATTTCAGTTCTGAGTGATTTTGACTTTAGATACCTACAGCTATTTCTTTCATTCTGAGAGTATTGAATTTATGGAATGAACCCAGAACTCGTCCTGTGCCTGTACGAGATTAGACCAGACTCCTGGGGACAACACCAAGCTAAGATGGGATTTCCTATTCCAAATTATTTTTTCTTGGAAGTTTTCCTGTTCTCAAATATAGCAGGACTTTTATCTGTGGGCAGTGGGAATGTATGAAAGTGTAATTTCTTCCTGATTGGTGTCTACTCAGAGCAAAATGGCATTTTCATTTCATTTATTTCCACTTGCAGGGAGCAAGGAGAGCATTTAACAAGGGAACTGAAACTGGAGAGTTTGGGAAAATTGTCTGGAGAAAGGCATTTCACCTGAGCCTAACAGAGGAGTAGAATTAATTAGGTGGAAATAGGAATCAGCAAGTGTAAATGCCCGGAGAGCTAGAGAGACTAGGGAGCATAATAGTTGACAAACAGAGACTAGGTTCTTGATCAGGTGAGACTTTGCAGTCTATGTTAAGGATTCTTTTATAAATCAGCTTTATTGAGGTATAGTTAGCACACAATAAAATGTACCCATTTTAATTGTACATTTTGATGAGTTTTGAAGAACCACTAAAATTAAGATATACAATATTTCCTGGAATTCAACAGTGAAGCCATCAGGTCCTGGCCTTTGTTAGGAGAATTTATTACTAATTCAGTCTCCTTATTCTTTGTTGCTCTGTTCTGTTTCTTCATAATTCAGTCTTAGTAGCTTGTTTGTAGGAATTTATCCTTGTCTTCCAGGTTAACCAACTTTTTGGTTCATAATATTCATAATAGTCTCTTACGATCCATTGTATTTCTGTGGTATCTGTCGTAATGTCTCCTCTTTCATTCATGATTTTATTTGGGTACTTTCTCTTTTTTTCTTAGTCTAGCTAACAGTTTGTCAATTTTATCTTTTCAAAAAACCAACTCTTAGTTTTTTTTTTATCTTTTCTGTTGTTTTTATATTCTCTATTTCATTTATTTCTATTCCAGTCTTTACTATTTTTTCCTTCTTGCTAACTTTGAGTTTAGGTTTTTTTTTTTCCTAGTTCCTTGAGCTGTAAAGTTAAGTTGTTTGGAGCTTTCTTTTTTCATAATGTAGGCATTTATCACTATAAACGTTCCTCTTAGAACTGCTTTTTCTGTATTCCATAAGTTTTGGTGTGTTATATTTCTGTTTTATTTTTTTCTCAGATATTTTTTGATTTCCTTTTTGACCCATTGATTGCTCAGGAGTATGTTCTTTAGTTTATGTATATCTCTGAATTTTTCCAATTTTCCTCCTGTATTGATTTTTAGTTTTATAGTATTGCAGTCAGAAAAGATACTTGATATGAATTTAATCTTCTTGAAATTATTAAGACTATTTTGTGTCTTACTATATGATTTATTCTAACGCATTTCCGTGTGTGTGTGTGAGAGGAATATATTTTGCTCTTGTTGGACACAATGTTCTTTATGTGTCTGTTAGGTTCAAATCTCCCATTTCTTTGCTGATTTTCTATCTGCATGATCTATCAACTCTTGAGAGCGTGGTATTAAAGTGCCCTATATTATTGTATTGCCCTTTATTTCTTATTTCAGTTGTCTTAATATTTGGTTTATATATCCAGGTGATCTCATGTTAGGTGCATCAATATTTACAGTTATATCTTGTTGATGAATTGATCTTTTTATCATTATATAATGATCTTTTTTGTATCTTATAACAGTTTTTGACTTAAAGTCTAGATTGTCTGATTCATATATAGCCACCCTATTCTATTTAGGTTACCATTTGCATAAAATTATCTTTTTATATCTCTTCTTCTTATCCCTATGTGTGTTTTTAAAGCTAAAATGAGTCTGTTGTAGGTAGTATATTGTTGGATCTTATTTTTGTGTTCATTCAGCCACTCTATATCTTTTGATAGGATAGTTTAACCTATTTGTGTTTAAAGTAATTATTGGTAGATAAGGACTTGTTATTGTCATTTTTTCCACTGTTTTGTAGTTCCTTTGTTCCTTTCTTTCTCTTCTGCTGTCTTTATGATTTGATGGAAAAAAAAGAAACAGTCTAGGTATCCATCAGTAGGAGATAGGCTAAACAAACCATGGTAGAGCCATATAATAAAATTTTGTTCATCAATAAAATTCTATTCATTTATAAAAAGAAACAAACTATTAATAAATGAAACAACATGGATGAATCTCAAAAACATTATGCTGAGTGAAAGCAGCCTTACACACAAGAAGAATACATACTGCATGATTCCACTAGTACGGAGTTCTAGAACAGGCAATCTTTGGTGGGAAAATATCAGAACTGTGGTTGCCTCTGGGGGCTGAGGGTAGAGAGTGTCTGGGAAGAGACTTGAGGGGAATTTTGGGAGAATTTTCCTGCATATTGACAGGAGTTTGTATTAACCACTTGGGTACAGCGCTCACTGGCCGTGAAGCCTCGTCCACAGCCGACACTCACAGTCCGCACGGTAGTTTGTGCTGGGCATTGACGACGGATCTGTTTTGCTCCTGTGTGATGAGGAAAGCTTTAAAGCACTGAAAGCTTGTTTTACCTTACAGGTAGCTTTACTTGTAATGTAAATCAGAATAGGAAACATAGACATATATGTTTTCATTGCGTTATTTTTAAATGTTCACAGTTTCATTTTGATAAATGAAAAATTCGAAAAGTCATATCACAGCTGTTGGCTAAAGTCGCTGCGCGTTCATCTGTGGCTATCGACTATGGTCAAGGCTGATACCGAATTGGTTAAAGAGGCAAGTATGCATGTGTTAAAGCTCGTCAAATAGTGGCTGGGTGCAGTGGCTCACACCTGTAATCCTTGCACTTTGGAAGGCCGAGGCGGGAGGATTGCTTGAGGCCAGAAGTTCAAGACCAGACTCACCAAGAGTGAGATTTCATCTCTACAAAAAACAGAAAAATTAGCCAGGCATGGTGGCGTGTGCCTGTAGTCCCAGCTACTTGAGAGGCTAAGGCAGGAGGATCGCTTGAGCCCAGGAGTTTGATGTTGCAGTCAGCTATGATGCCACGTAGGGTGACAGAGTGAGACCCTGTCTCAAAACCAAAAGAAAACAAAAGAGCAAATAGTACATTTAGGATTAGCACATTTACTCTTTATAACATTCAGTTAAAAAACTGTAAATGAATATCGAACTCTACTTGAAATGCATGCTGAAGTGTTTAAAGGTGAAATGTACTAATATCTGCAACTTACTTTGAAATTCAACAATAAATACATGGATTGTAAGAAAACTCAATGACATGCAAGAAAAAATGGATAACCAAAAAAAGAAACCACACACACAAAAATCCAGAACTTGGAAGAAAAATTCACTAAAGAAATTGATATATTAAAGAAAAATCAAACCAAACTCCTGGAAATGAAGAATTTATTCAAGGAATTCCAAAACACAGTGGAAAACCTCAAGAACAAGGTAGATCAAACAGAAGAGAGAATCTCAGGGATTGAAGATAGTACCTTTCAGTTAAATAAGTCAGTCACAAAGACAGAACAGAGAAATGAGAGAAAAGAGCAAAGCCTACAAGAAATGTGGGATTATGTGAAGCAGCCTAACATGAGAACCATAGGCATTCCAGAGGGTGAAGAAGAAAATACACAAGGGTTGGATAAGCTATTTGAAGACATAATAGAAGAAAATTTCCCAGGCCTTGCTAAAAATCTAGATATATCCAGGTACAAGAAGCTCAAAGGACTCCTGGAAGATTCATCGCAAACAGGAAGACACCACTACACATAGTCATCAGATTGACCAAAATAACCACTAAAGAGGCCCTTCTATGAGCTGTATGGTGAAAGAAGCAGGTAACCTACAAAGGAAAACCCATCTGAATCAATATTTCAAGCAAACAGAAGCCAAAATAAAGCTGGCATGGTGGTTCTGATTTCAGATAACATAGTCTTCAAATGAACAACAGTAAGGAAAGACGAAGAAGGTCACAATATAATAGTGAAGGGTAAGGAAAGATGAAGAAGGTCACAATATAATAGTGAAGGGTACAATTTAACAAGAAGACATAACAATTCTAAATATTTATGCACCTACCTCAGGTGTACCGAGATTCATAAAGCAAATACTGCTTGATCTAAACAAAATGATAAACAGCAACACTGTAATAGCCAGAGACCTCAACACAGCTCTGACAGAACAGGACACATCCTCCAAACAGAAAATTAACAAAGAAACAGTGGATTTAAACAGAACTCTAGAACAAATGGGCCTGACTGACATTTACAGGGCATTCTATCTAAAAACCACTGAATATATATTCTGTTCTTCTCATCAGCTTATAGGGCATTCTTTAAGGGCGACCATATTCTAGGACACAAAGCATGTCTCAAAAATTTTTAAAAATAGAAATTATACCATGCATTTTCTCAGGCCACAGTGGAATAAAATTAGAAATCAACTCCAACAGAAACTCTCATCTCTACACAAAGTCACAGAAACTAAACAAACTTCTGATGAATGATTATTTCATTAAGGAGGAAATCAAGATGGAAATCAAAAGATTCTTTGAACTAAATGACAAAGGAGACACAAGTTATCAAAATTTGTGGGACATAGCTAAAGCCATCCTGAGAGGAAAATTTATATCCATAAATGCCTACATCCAAAAGACAGAAAGATTACAAATCAACAATCTAATGAATCATCTTGAAAAACTGGAAAATGATGAGCAAATCAATCCCAAACCCAGGAGAAGAAAAGAAATAACAAAGATAATAAAAAGATAATAAAAAACTATATGGAATATTAATAAAACAAAAGTTGATTCTTTGAAACAATAAACAAAACATACATGCCTCTGGCTAGCTTAACAAGAAGGAGAAAAAAAGAACTCTAATAAGCTCCATCAGTAATAAAAAAGGAGAAATTACAACAGATAAAACAGAAATAAAAAATATCATCTATGAATACTATAAAAACCTCTATGAACATAAACTGGAAAATGTAGAGGAATTGGACAAATTCTTAGAAGCACACAGCCCCCCTAGGCTAAATCATGAAGAAATAGAATTCCTGAACAGACTAATATCAAGTATTGAAATTGAAACAGCAATAAAAACCTTCCTAAAAAGAAAAGTCCTGGACCAGATGGTTTCACACCCAAATTTTATCACACTTACAAAGAAGAACACCATTGTTTCTTAAAGCCGAATAGTACTCCATGGTATACATATACCACATTTTGTTGATCCACTCATGTATTGATGGGCACCTGGGTTGTTTCCACAACTTTGCAATTGTGAACTGTGCTGCTAAAACATTCGAGGTCAGGTGTCTTTTTCATAGAGTGAATTTTGTTCTTTTGGGTATATGCCCAGTAATGGGATTGCTGGATCAAATGGTAGATCTACTTGTATCGCTTTAAGGTATCTCCATATTGCTTTCCACAGAGGCTGAACTAGTTTGCAGTACCACCAGCAGTGTAGGAGTGTTCCTGTCTCTCCGCATTCAAGGCAACATTTATTGTTTGGGGACTTTTTGATAAAGGCCATTCTTACCGGAGATAAGTGATATCTCATTGCAGTTTTGATTTGCATTTCCCTGATGATTAGAGATGTTGAGCATTTTTTCAGATGTTTGTTGGCCATTATTCTCTCTTCTTTTAAAAAATTTCTGTTCATGTCTTTGGCCACTTTTTGATAGGGTCGTTTGATTTTTCTTTGCTGATTTTCCTGAGTTCTAAATAGATTCTAGTTATCAGCCCTTTGTCAGATGTGTAGCTTGCGAAAATTTTCTCCCATTCTGTGGGTTGTCTGTTTGCTCTCTTGACAGTTTCTTTGGCTGTCCAGAAGCTTTTTAATATTAACAGGTCCCATTTGTTTATTTTTGTTGCTGCTGTGATTGCTTTTCGGTCTTCTTCATAAATTCTTTGCCTAGGCCAATGTCTAGAAGAGTATTTCCAACGTTTTCCTCTAGAATTCTAATAGTTTCACACCTAAGGTTCAAGTCTGTTACCCAGCATGAGTTGATTTTTGTGAGAAGTGAAAGGTGTGGGAACTGATTCAGTCTTCTACATTTGGCTATCCAGTTTTCCCAGCAGCATTTATTGAATAAGGATTCTTTTCCCCAGTGTATGTTTTTGTCTGCTTTGTCGAAGATTAGTTGGCTATATGAGGATGGTTTTATATCTTGGTTCTCTGTTCTATTCCACTGGTCAATGTCCCTGTTCTTGTGCCAATAAAAGCTGTTTTAATTACTATAGCCTTGTAGTATAGTTTGAAGTCTGGTAAATTGATGCCTCGTATTTTGTTTTTATTGCCTAGGATTGATTTTGCTATACGGGGTCCTCTCTGGTTCCATACGAAGTGTAAAATTATTTTTTCTATGTCTGTGAAAAATGATGATGGTATTTTAATAGGGATTGCATTGACTGTGTAGATCACTTTCAGTAGTATAGATATTTTAACAATGTTGATTCTGCCAACCCATTTATCATGAGCATGGTATATTCTTCCACCTATTTACATCCTCTGCTATTTCCTTCTTCAGTGTTTCATAGTTCTCCCTGTAGAGGTCTTTTACCTCCTTAGTTAAATATATTCCTAGGTACTTTATTTTCTTTGTTGCTATTTTGAAGTGAAATGAGTTTTTTATTTGGTTCTCGCTTTTACTGTTGTTGGCGTATATGAATGCCTCTAATTTCTGTGCATTGATTTTGTATCCTGAGACACTACCAAATTCATTTATCAATTCAAGGAGTCTCTTGGTTGAATCCTTGGGGTTTTCTAGATATAATATCATGTCATCAGCAAAGAGTGAGAGTTTGATCTCTTCTGGTCCCATTTGCACGCCCTTAATTCCGCTCTCTTGTCTGATTGCTGTAGCAAGGACTTCCAGCACTATGTTGAATAGAAGTGGAGATAGTGGACAACCTTGTCTTGTTCCAGTTCTTAGTGGGAATACTTTCAGTTTTTCCCCATTCAGTATGATATTGGCTTTGGGTTTATCGTATATGGCTTGTATTATTTTTAGGTAAGCACCATCTATGCCTATTTTATTGAGCGTTCTTATCATAAGAGGGTGTTGAATTTTGTCAAATGCTTTTTCTGCGTCTATTGAGAGGATCATATGGTTTTTGTTTTTGCTTCTGTTCCTATGGTAAATTACATTTATAGATTTGCGTATGTTGAACCATCCCTGCATCCCTGGGATGAAGCCCACTTGGTTGTGATGGACTATTTTCTTGACAAGGACCTGGGTTCGGTTGGGTAGGATTTTGTTGACAGTTTTTTCATCTATATTCATAAGGGATATTGGTCTGTAGCTTTCTTTTTTTGTTGCATCCTTTCCTAGTTTTGGTATCAGCGTTATGTTCGCTTCATAAAATGTGTTTGGGACAATTCTATTCTTCTCAATGTTGTGGAATAGTTTCTGCAGGATAGGCACCAGTTCTCCTTTGTAGGTGTGGTAAAATTTGGGTGTGAAACCATCTGGTCCAGGACTTTTCTTTTTAGGAAAGTTTTTAATTTCTGTTTCTATTTCAGTACTTTATATTGGTCTCTTCAGGAATTCTATTTCTTCCTGGTTGAGCCCAGGGAGGCTGTATGTTTCTAAGAAATTGTCCATTTCCTCCACCTTTTCCAGTTTGTGTGCATAGAGGTTTTTGTAGTATTCACAAATTATATCTTGTATCTCCGTGGCATCTGTTGTAATTTCTCCTTTATTGTTCCTGATGGAGCTTATTAGAGATTTTTCTTTTCTGCTTTTTGTTAGTCTAGCCAAGGGTGTGTCAATCTTGTTTATTTTTTCAAAGAACGAACTTTTTGTTTTATTAGTCTTCTGTATAGTTTCCCTGTTGTCAATTTCGTTTAGTTCTGATTTGATCTTAA
>VBSM01000662.1:10444859-10461265 GCA_008086735.1 Cheirogaleus medius
GAGTCTCCCGTAGTCTCTGGTGCCCCTCCGTCCGACCCCCGTCCAATGTATGGTACTCTGCTTGCTTCTTTCTTCTAATATCTTCTAGAAGCTGTTTTTTCTGCAGAGACACTCTGTCTAGCGGTGTTTCTCGTCTGCCATCTTGCTCCATAAAGTATTTTTCATAGATACTTTTATCAGATTGAGGAAGCTCCCTTGTATTCCTCTCAGAAGGAATCATTCAGTCTTTTACCCTAAAGTATTTTTCATACATACTTTTTATCAGGTTGAGGAAGCTCCATTGTATTCCTACTTTACTGAAAGTTTTTAATATGAACAAATGCTGAATTTTCTCAAATATATTTTCTGCATCAATTGATATGGTCATATGGTCTTTCTTTTTCAAAAAAATTTTTAATTGATACATAATAGTTGTACATATTTTGGGAGCAATGTTTATATTTTGATACATGTATGCAATGTGTAATGATCAAATCAGGGTAACTGGGTTATCTGTCACCTCAAACATTTATCTTTTCTTTGTGTTGGAAACATTATAATTCTTTTAGCAGTTTTGAAATATACATTGAATCATTGTTAACTATTATTTCCCTACTGTGCTATCAAATATTAGAACTTATTCCTCCTATCTGTGTTTTTGTACCCATTAACCGGCTTCTTTTTATCCTTCTTTCCCTTCCTTGTTTCATCCATTAATATGATGAATTATGCTGATAGAGTTTTCCAAGTTTGAATCAGCTTTACATTCCCCAGATAAACTCCAATGGTTGTTATGTGTTTTACACATATTACATTTCTTGTGATGTGTTTATATATGTGTATTTATATATATATATGATTTGCAATATATTTGATTTGAAGTTGACTTATATATATAAATAGCTGGATTTGATTTGCTAATATTAGGTTGAGAATTTTTGTCTATGTTGATAAGGGATATTGGTTTGTGGTTTTTTTTTTCATGTATAACTTCTTTAGTTTTTGTATTCGGGAAATAGTGGTCTTGTAGAATGAGTTGGGAAGTATTCTCTTTAATTTCCTAGAAGATTTTTTTTATAGCATTAGTGTTATTTCTTCTTTATATATTTGGTAGAATTTGTCATTGAAACCAGCTGGCCTTAAGTTTTTATTTTCAGAAGGGTTTTAACTACAAATTCAATTTGTTTAGTAGATATAAGACTTTTCAGGTTATCTGTTTCCTCCTGGATAAGTATGGGTATTTAGTGACTTTGAAGGAATAGTTCTAGTTAATCTAAAATCTAATTTTATTTATCTAAAAATATGTGAATATTGGAAATAAAAAGTTTTTTGAATTAAAAAATACTGTATTTATAATCCAATTGGCTTGGCACAATAATTAGTTTCTATGTGTGATCAAAGTATGTGAATGGTCCAATTAATATGCATTGGGCTGTTGACAGTGTTTCTTTGTTATCCTTTTGATCTCTGTGGATTCTGTAGTGATATTTACTTTTTCATTCCTGATATTGGTAATTTGTGTCTTATATATATTTTTTCTATGCTAGTTTACCTGGAGGTTTATCAATTTATTGATGTTGAAGAACTACTTTTTGGTTTTGTTGGTTTTTAAATTTTTCTTTCCCCAATTTAATTTATCTCTGCTGTTATTTTATTTCTTTTCTTCTACTTGTTTTGGGTTATTTTGCAATCTTTTCCTAATTTCTTATGGTAGAAAATGAGATTATTGATTTTTGGATACTGCCTTTGTATTATAATGTAAGCATTCATAGCTCTAACTCTCTCTATGTACACTCTTTAGATGTATTCCACTAATTTTGATTTGTTATATTTTTATTTTTGTTTAAAATATTTCTATTTTAAACATTCCTCTTTGGAGGAATGTTTTATCCATGGATTGTTTAGAAGTGTGTTATTTGATTTCAAAATATTTGGGGATTTTTAAGATACATTTCTCTTGTTGATTTCCAGTTTAATTGTATTATGGTTACGGAACATATTTTTTATGAATTCAATTTTTAAAAATGTGTTTCTTTTTTTTAAGACTAGTGAAGTGCAGTAGTGTGAAGGGGCGAAAGTAGTAGAACAAGGAGTTCAATCTGTAACTGATTGTGAACAATCAAGTGAGATAATTCACTACCTTTGGACTAGCCTCAATTTTTTAGAATTTCTTACGGTTTGTTTTATAATCCAGGAAATGGTTTATCTGGGTAAATAATGTGCATTATTTAAAAGTGTGCATGTGCATTTTTTTAAAAATCTGATTCTGGTTTTTTTTTTTTGCGGTGGGGTGATTTATAAATATCACTGTATGTTTAATGATGTTGTTCCATTCTTCTATACCTTGCTGAATTTTGATAAAATTTTTCTATTGATGACTATAAGAGGAATGTTAAAGTCTACAATTATAAATGTGGATTTGTCTATTTCCTTCATTTCTATCTGTTTTTGCTTCATGTATTTGAGGCCGTGTTGTTAGGTAGATACAGTTATAGATTCTTGTGTGTTCTTGTTAAATTGATCCTTTTAGCTTTGTGTAATGTCCTTCTTTATCCCTGGTGTTTTTTTTCTTGCTTGGTAGTATACTTTGTCTTATATTAATAAAGTTCCTTCAGCTTTCTTTTGATTAGTGTTTTCATGGTATATCTTTTTCCCTCATTTTACTTTTAACCTGCCTGTATTATTATATTTTAAGTGGGTGTTTTTGGTAGGCAGAAAGTAGTTATGCCTTGTTTTTAATATAATCTGACAATCTGTCTTTTAATTGGTATGTTTATGTCATTTATATTGAATATAATTATTGATATATTTTAATTTATGTTGACCATTTTATTATTTGTTTTTTGCTTGTTTTCTGCTTTTCATTCCTCTGTTTCCCCCTTTCTTGACATCTTTTGGATTATTTGAACAGTTTATTAGTATTTCATTTTTGTTATATCTCTTTATATGATTCTTTCAGTGGTTCTATGGATTGAGGTGTCTGTTTCTTGAATATAATAGAAATGCAATAAAAATTTAGTTGGTTTAAACATAACCACTTAACTTCTAAGTGCTGTCTTCTTTTTTATCTATTTTTTAATGCACTGATTGATTTTAGTTTTCATTATTTGAAGTGATTTTGAAAATGCACTTGAAGTTTTAATATGGCTCAGAATTAATTCTTGAAAACAGTGAATTACAATAGTTATTTTCATAAATTGATTGGATTATAGTACAGATACATATTAGAGATAATTATGTCTTTATATATGTCTGTATTCTTATTTTGTGTCTTTTATAACCTTGTATTTTGCTGTAAATATAATAATTAATAAAAATTTATTATAGACACTTGGGTGAATGCCAGAAGTATTATTATATTTAATCTTAAGAATTTGAAGGAAGTGTTATTCTATTTTATTATTAATAATACAGATATTGTGGCTCAGCAAAGTTACATAATTTGTCCAATATCATACATCTTATTAGTAGTGAAACTTAAGTTCAAACCCAGGTCTATTTGATTTCAAAATCCATATGTTTTACCATTAGTCTAGGCATTCATCCCACATATATTTATTGAAAATCTACTGTGTATTGGGTACAATATAATTTCTGTTTGAAATCATCACTTTCCTTGCCATTATGGATGAGACAAATATTCAGCAAATAAATATGATAACAAATGTATAATTACATTATGGTAAATATAGTGAAGGGAAAAGACAGGGTATGATAACACTCTTTTGATGGGAAACTTAGTTTATATTGAGGAGGGTCTGGAAAACCTCTTTGTAGAAGCAACATTTGAGGTATGGATCCAATATGGCTGGAAAATAGCAAAGAGTAGGAGAAAACCTATATTGGCAGAGAGAAAATGATGTCCTAAGGCCTTGAGTTGGGAAAGAGTTTAAATGATTGAAGGAGCTGAAACAAGGCCAGAGAGGCTGGGATGTAGCAACAAACTGTGTGTGTGAGATGAGGCTAGAGTGAGAGAGGCAGGGACCAATTTATCCAGGACTTTGTATTCCATGCTAGAGTGTTTAATTGACGGTTGCCATAAATTTCCCTCCTAAAAGAAAGTGGCCATTTGGACGGCAGACTGTTCATAAGATAAAAACTTTATGGGTATAGCTGATATTTCTTTACCTCAGTATGAAGTGGTCAGTTTTAAGAATCTGGCATCACTTGCTTATCTGTCTATCCTGGAATCTGAGGTGTCTTAGGTTTTTTTGGTAAAAAGAAACTGAGTTTTCCCAAAATGGTTAGTAGGTTTCATTGTATTGGTTAAAATAACACAAGAGTAATCTACATTTAGAATATCATGTGAAGAACATTGCACCGTAAAAGTTTTTTCAACCTCAGATGTACTGTAGATCAAATATAACATGTTTCTTTTCATTTCATTTCTTTTGAATGAGCCATTGAAATATTATCTTTCAATGTTTCCTTCAAATATCTAATATTTAAAATATTGTTATATCTCTTCAGTCTGAGGGAAAAGGCCATACCAGCGCTGGAGATGCAATATATGAGGTGGTGAGTCTGCAGCGAGAGTCAGACAAGGAGGAACCAGTCACTCCTACTGCTGGAGGGGGTCCAATGTCACCCCAGGAGGATGAAGGAGAAGAAGGTAAGAAGTAGAACTTACTCAGTTTCCTCTATTTATATGGCTACTTTACTTATAATCTTCAAAGGGGTGTGTGTGTGTGTGTGCGCGCATGTATGCAGGAGTGGGGAGAGGTGGTGGTTATTCCTAATTTCTGCCACTCTTAGGCTAGATTCTGCTAGAGACTAGATGCAAAAGAAAGTTTGATTCATTTTGTTCCTTGGTGTCCCCAGTGTCCCTTATGCAACTATTTAAATTTGACAGCATCATTTTGCTGTTTTTTTTTTTTTTTTGCTTTTATTTCATCATATAATGGGGGTACAAATATTGTTAGGGTTACATACATTGCCCCTACCACCCCTCCCCCCCCACATGTCAGAGCTTCTAGCGAGTCCAATCCCTGGTGGCCCAGGCAAGGCACACATTATGTCACTCTACACTTCCTCCTCCCTCCCGCCTGCCTTCCATCTAACATTTTGCTGTTTTTATTTCCTATTTTATTTCAAGTATTTTTGAAGTGTTTAATGAAAAGTTTCACATTCTCTCAAGTATTTTTAGAATTTCAGTGATATGTATTCTCATTTGACTTTATTTAGTTCTGATTTGTTTTTTGTTGTTACTATTGCCACTCATTTTTTGACTTAGCATGATATCTGCTTTGTTTACTACATAGGGGCTGCTGAAAGATGGTAACCAACCTCACAAGAGTCACGTATCATTTGGCTCTATGCTCAGTACTCTTTTTATAGAAAGTTGAGCTAAGTGGTAGAGTTTTACTTGAAGCTCTTGTATTATCTGCTTTAGGGTATGATTTATTAATAGTAGATTTCTGAATTTATACCATTTTTGATAAAAGTTTTTTAGAATTCTCAGTCTTCGTCTGTATGAAACCATTTCCTTCTTTTATTGCCATAAAAATAATAGTTATTTTAAACTAGTATTTATTGAACACTTACTATATACTAAAATCATTCTAAGTGTTTCAAATGTGTTAACTTAGTTAATTCTTATAATCCTATGAATACTCTTACTAACTTGGCTTTAGGGATGAGAACCTGAGACATGGACAGCATAATCACTTGCTTAAGGTAACTCATCTAGAAGTGAGAAAGCTGAGATCTGAACCCAGGCCATCTCTGTTTTACATTTGTACTTGTTATGACATTATTCTGTCAAATTAGCCAAGCAAATAAAACACGTAAGCAACTCACTTTTTAAAACTAAGGTAAAAGTCGTGAAACATAAATTAACCATTTAAAAGTGTACAATTCAGTGGCATTTACGCATTCACAGTTTTTGCAACCATCATCTCTATTGGGTTTGAAAACATTCATCACTCAAGAGGAACGCCATACCCATTAAGCTGTCACTCCCTGTCCCTTCCTTTCCCTAGTCTCTGGCAACCACTAATCTGCTTTTTGTTCCTATAGATTTACCTATTATGGATAATTTATATGTATGGAATCATACAAAATGTGACCTTTTGTGTCTGACTTCTATCACTTAGCATAGTGTTTTTGGAGTTTTCTCACATTGACAGATAGTATAGCATGCATCAGTATTTCATTTCCTTTTATGGCTGAATAATATTTAATTGTGTAGGTTTACCACATTTTGTTTATCCATTCATCTGTTGATGGGTACTTAGATTGATTCCATTCCTCGGCTATTGTGAATAGCTGCAATAAACATGAGAGTTCAGATTTTTTTTTTGACATATTTCATTTCCTTTGGATATATACCCAGTAGTGGGATTGCTGGATTATATAGCAGTCCCAGTTTTAATTTTTTGAGGAACCTCCCTACTGTTTTCCATAATAACTATACTAATTTACATTTCCACCAACAGTATATGAGTTCCCCTTTCTCCACATCCTCAACAGCATTTATTATTTGTCTTTTTGATAATAGCCATTCTAACTGGGGTGAAGTGATTCTCATTGTGGTTTTGATTTGCATTACCCCCATGATTAGTGGTGTTGAGCATCTTTTCATATACCTGTTGGCCATTTGTAATTCTTTTGAGAATTGTCCTTTTGGGTCTTTCGCATATTTTTTAATTGGGTTATTTGTTGTTGGTTTTGCTATTAAGTTTTGTGAGATCCTTATATATATTGGATATTAACCCTTTATCAGGTGTTTGGTTTGCAAATACTTATTCCCATTCCATGGGTTGTCTTTTACTCTGTTGATTGTTGCCTTTACTGTGCAGAAGCTTTTTATTTTGATGTAGTTCCATTTGTCTATTTTTGCTTTTGGGGTCATATCCAAAAAAATCATTGATCAGACCAATGTACTGGAACTTTTCCTTCATGTTTTCATCTAGTAGTTTAATAGTTTCAGATCTTACATTTAAGTCTTTAATCTTTTTGTTTTTATTTTTGTATATAGTGGGTGAGATAAGGGTCTAATTTCATTTTTCTGCATATGTGGATATCCAGTTTTCCCACCACTATTTTATAGTCCTTACTCCATTGTGTGTTTTTGTCACATTTGTTGAGAAAATCAGTTGGCTGTAAATGTGTGGATTTATTGCTAAGCTCTTTATTCTATTTCATTGGTTTATATGTCTGTTTTTATACCAGTCCCATGCTTTTTTGATTAGTATAGCTTTGTAGTATGTTTTGAAGTCAGGTAGTGTGATGCCTCTAGCTTTGTTCTTTTTGCTCAGGATTGCTTTGGCTATTTGAGTTTTTCTGTGATTCCATGTGAGTTTTAGGATTGTTTTTTATATTTCTGTGAAGAATGGCATTGTTATTTTAATATAGATTCCATTGAATTTGTAGATTGCTTTGGGTAGTACTGTGGACATTTTAACAATATTCTTCTAATACATGAAAACAGGATATCTTCCCATTTATTTGTGTCTTCTTTAATTTCTTTCATCATTATTTTATAGTTTTCATTGTAGAGATCTTTCCTCTCCTTGGTAAAATTTATTCCTAAGTTTTCAATTTTCTTTTAGCTATCATAAATGGGTTTTTTTTCTTGATTTCTTTTTCAGATAGTTTGCCATTAGTGTACAGAAACACTGCCTATTTTTGTGTGTTGATTTTGTATCATGCAATTCTACTAAATTCGTTCGTTAGTTCTAGTGGTTTTTTTTTTTTTGAGGAGTCTTTATGGTTTTCTATATATAAGGTCATGTTGTATGCAAACAGGGACAATTTAAGTTCTTCCTTTCCAATTAGGATGCCTTTTATTTCTCTCTCATGCCTAATTGCTGTAATGAGTACTTCCAGTGCTTTCAGTCTTTCTGTTGAATAGTAGTGGAAGGGTAGACATGCTTATCTTGTTCTAGATCTTAGAACAAAACCTTTCAATTTTACCCTATGATGTTATGAGCTTGTCATAAATGGCCTTTCTTGTTTTGACATACATTCCTTCTGTACCTAATGTGTTGAGGATTTTTCCTGTGAAAGGATGTTGAATTTTGTCAAATGCTTTTTCTGCATTTATTGAAATGATTGTATGATTGTATGATTTTTGTCATTTATTGTGTTGATGTGATATATTGCATTTATTCATTTGCATATGTTCACCCATCTTTGTATCCCTAGGATGAATCCCACTTGATTATGGTGAATCTTTTTTTTTGGAGACAGAGTCTTGCTCTGTTACGCAGACTAGAGTGCCATGGCATCAGCCTAGCTCACAGCAACCTCAAACTCCTGGGCTCAAGCGATCCTCTATCTCAGCCTCCCAAGTAGCTGGGACTATTGGCGTGCCACCATGGCTGGCTAATTTTTTCTATTTTTAGTAGAGATGGGATCTTGCTCTTGTTCAGAGCTCAGGCTGGTCTTAAACTTCTGAGCTCAAGGAGTGATCCTCATGCCTTGACCTCCCAGAGTGCAAGGATTCCAGGCATGAGCAACCATGCCTGGCCTTGAATTTTTTTACTGTGCTGTTGAACTCAGTTTGCTAAGATTTTGTTGAGGATTTTTTAATTCATTTTTTTTTAAATTTCAAAATATTAAGCGGGGGATACAAGTGGTTTCATTACATGGATTAACTGAATAATGCTGAAGTCAAGGCTTTTAGTATGCCGGTGACTAGAGTAGTGTACGTTGTACTTAATAGGTACATTTTTATCACTCTCCTCCCTTACACCCTCCCCCCTTGTTAGTTTCCATTGTCCTTTACATCACTATATGACTGTGTATACCCATCATTTAGCTCCCACTTATGAGTAAGAACATTTGGTGTTTGTTTTTCCATCCTGGGATACTTTGCTTAGGATAATGTTCTCCAATTCCATCAGAGTTGCTGCAAAAGGCAACTTATTTCATTCCTTCTTATGGCTAAGTAGTGGTTCATATATATATATATGAACACACATGCATATTTTCTTTATCCACTCATTGATTTATGGTTATATAGGTTGATCCTATATCTTTGCAGTTGTGAATTGTGCTGTGATAAACATTTGGGTGCAGGTATCTTTTTGATATAATGACCTCTTTTCCTTTGGGTAGATACCCAGTAATGGGATTGCTGGATCAAATGGTAGATCTGTTTTTAAATCTTTGAGAAATCTCCATACTGTTTTCCACAGAGGTTGTACTAATTTATATTACTTATACAACAGTGTATAAATGTTCCCTTTTCACCACATCTATGCCAACATCTGTTTTTTGACTTACTAATAATGTCCATTCTGGGCTGGGTGAGGTGGCTCACGCCTGTAATCCTAGCACTCTGGGAGGCCAAGGTAGGAGGATCACTTGAGCTTAGTAGTTCTAGACCAGCCTGAGCAAGAATGAGACCCTGTGTCTCTACTAAAAATAGAAAAATTAGCCAGATGTCGTGGCACCCACTTGTAGTCCCAGCTACTTGGGAGGCTGAGGCAGGAAGATTGTTTAAGCTCAGTAGTTTGAGATTGCAGTGAGCTATGATGATTCCACTGCACACTACCTGGGGCGACAGAGCGAGACTCTGTCTTAAAAAAAAATGGCCATTCTAATAGGGATAAGGTAGTATCTCGTTGTGGTTTTAATTTGCATTTCCCTGATGATTACCGATGTTGAACAGTTTTTCATATGCTTTTTGGCCATTTGTCTACCTTTTTTTGAAGAAAATCTGTTCATATCTTTTGCCCACTTTTAATGAGGTTTTATTTTTTTCCTTGCTGATTTGTATCAGTTCTTTGTAGATTCTGGATATTAGTCCTTTGTCAGATGCATAGTTTGCAAATATTTTCTCCCATTCTGTAGGTTGTCTGTCTTTGTGTTGATTATTTCCCTTGCTGTGCAGAAACTTTTTATTTTAATTAAGTCCCATTTATTTATTTTTGTTGTTGCTGCATTTGCCATTTGGGTCTTAGTCATAAATTCTTTGCCTAGGCTGATGTCTAGAAGAGTTTGTGCTATATTTTCTTCTGGAATTTTTATGCTTTCAGGTCTTACATTTAAGTCTGTAATTCATCTTGAGTTATTTTTTGTATATGGTGATAGACAGGGATCCTGTTTCATTCTTCTGCATTTGGCTATCCATTTTTCCCAGCACCATTTATTGAATAGGGTGTCCTTTCTCTAATGTGTGTTTTTTGTCTGCTTTGTCAAAAATTAGTTGTTTGTAGTTATATGGTTTTAATTCTGGGTTTTCTATGCTATTCTGTTGGTCTGTGATCTACCTTTATACCAGTATCATGCAGTTTTGATTACTATAACCTCATAGTATAATTTGAGATCAGATAGTATGATGTCTCCAGATTTGTTCTTTTTGGTTAGGATTGGATTGGCATTTTGGGCTCTTTTTTGATTCCATGTGAAATTAAGGGATTTTTAAATCTAGTTTTGTGAAAAGTAATGTTAGTATTCTCATGGGAATTGCATTCAATCTGTAAATCACTTTGGGCAGCATGGACATTTTAACAATGTTGATTCTTTCAATTCATGAACATGAGAAGTTTTTCCATCTGTTTGTGTTATGTGTGATTTCTTTCATCAGTGTTTTGCAGTTATCCTGGTAGAGATTTTTCACCTCCTTGGTTAACTGTATTAACCAAGATATTAAGTAATGGTGTTCAGTTCATTTGACTCTCAGCTTAACTGTCATTGATGTATAGAAATGCTACTGATTTGTGTACATTGATTTTGTAACCTGAGATTTTTCTGAATTCATTTATCAATTCTAGGAGTCCTTTAGAAGAGCCTTTAGGATTTTCTACATATCAGATTATATCATCAGCAAACAAGGATAGTTTGACCTCCTCTTTTCTGATTTGGATGCCCTTTATTTCTTTTTCTTGCCTAATGGGTCTGGCTGGCACTTCCAATATTATGTTGAATAGAAGTGGTGACAGTGGGCATTCTAATCTTGTTCCAGTTCTTAGGGGGAATGCTTTCAATTCTGCCCCATTCAGGATGATGTTGGCTGTGGGTTTACATATAAATATATGAACGCATATACAGCTTTTATTATTTTGAGGTATATTCCTTCTGTGTCTAGTTTGTTGAGGTTTTTTTTTTATCATAAATGGGTGATGGATGTTATCGAATGCTTTTTCTGCATCTATTCAGATCATCATGTGGTTTTTGTTTTTAATTCTGTTTATGTGGTGAATCACATTGATTGATTTGCATATGTTGAACCATCTTTGTATTCCTGTGATGAAATCCACTTGATCATGGTGAATTATCTTTGTGATGTGCTGTTTCATTCAGTTTTCTAGTATTTTGTTGAGGATTTTTGCATGTATGTTCATGAGGGTAATCGTCTGTAGTTTTCTTTTTTTGTTGTATCCTTTCCTGGCTTTGATATCACGGTGATACTGGCTTCATAGAATGAGTTAGGGAGGGTTCCCTCCTTCTTGACATTATGGAACAATTTCAGTAGAATTGGTGCCAGTTCTTTGTAGATCTGATAGAATGCAGCTGTGAATTCGTCTGGTATTGGACTTTTTTTGTTGGGAGATTTTTTATTACTGTTTCAATCTTGCTACTTGTTATTGGTCTATTCAGGATTTCTGTTTCTTCCTGATTCAAGCTTGGGAGATTTTTTGTTTCCAAAAATTTATCCATTTCCTCTAGATATTCTAGTTCATGTATGTAGAGGTTTTCATAGTAGTCATGTATGATATTTTGTATTTCTGTATTATCAGTTGTTGTTATGTTTCCTTTTTCATTCCTGTGAGCTTATTTGAGACCTTTCTATTCTATTTTTGGTGAATCTAGCTAGTGGTCTATTGATTTTGTTTATATTTTTAAAGAGCCAGCTTTTTGTTTCATTGACCCTTTGTACTTTTTTTTGTTTGTTTTGTTTTCTATTTTGTTTAGTTTTGCTTTGAGCTTTGTTATTTCATTTTCTTCTGGTAGCTTTGGGTTGGGTTTTTTCTTCTTGAGATTGTTAATTTGTGATTCTTCTGTCTTTTTCATGTAAGCATTTAAGACTACGAACTTCCCCCTCAGCACTGTTTTTTTACATCTCAGAGATTTTGGAGTCTTGTATCCTCTTTTTCATTTAGTTCAGAAAATCTTTTTATTTCCATCATAATTTTGCCATTGACTCAAGGATAGTTCAGCAACAGATTGTTTAATTTTCATGACTTTGTGTAGATTTGAGAGTTCCTCTTGGAATTGATTTCTAGTTTTATTCCACTGTGGTCTGAGAAAATACATGATATGATTTTGATATTATTGAATTTGCTGAGATTTGTTTTGTGGCCTAACATATGACCTATCTTTGAAGATGTCCCAGGAGCTGATGAGAAATATATGTATTCTGTGGTTTTGGGGTAGAATGTTCTATAAATGTGTGTTAGGTCCATCTATTCTGAAATCTTGATTAAATCCAGTGTTTCTCTGTTGATTTTCTGCCTCGATGATCTGTCCATTTCTGTCAGTTGAAGTCCCTGGCTGTTATAATGCTGTTATTTATTTCTTTGCTTAGATCTAGTAGAATTTGTTTTATTAATCTGGGAGCACCTGTGTTACTTGCATATTCATTTAAGATTGTTATATCTTCTTGCTGAATTGCTCCCTTTATCAGCATATAATGACTGTCTTTGTCTTTTTAAACCATTGTTGACTTAAAGTCTATTTTATCTGATATGAGAATAGCTACTCCTGTTTGCTTTCAATTTGCATGGAATATTTTATTCTATCCCTTTACTTTGAGTCTGTGAGAGTCCTTGCTTATTAGATGGGTTTCTTGGAGATAACAGGTGATTTGTTTGTGTTTTTTCATCCAGTCAGCCAATCTGTATCTTGTAAGGGGAGCATTAAGACCATTTACATTTAATGCCAGTATTGATATGTTTTTTTGTTTCTTGTTCAGTTCTTTGGAATTTTCCACATATACTGTCATATCTCCTGAGAATAAAAAGTTTTATTTCTTCCTTATTAACCTGCATACCTCTTATTTTATTTTATATGTGTCTTACTGCATTTGTTGGGTGTTCCAGTATAATGTTTAATAGGAGTGGTGAAAGGGGACATTCTTGCTGTCTTTCTGATCATTGGGGGAAAAGCATCTAGTTTCTTACCATTAAGTATGATGTTAGTTGTGGATTTTTTGTAGATGTTCTTTATTAGGTTGAGGAAGTTCTCTATTTCTTTTTTTTTAGACAGAATCTCACTCTGTTGCCTGGGCTAGAGTGCCGTGGCATCAGCCTAGCTCACAGCAATCTCAAACTCCTGGGCTCAGGTGATCCTCCTGCCTCAGCCTCCCAAGTAACTGGGACTACAGGCATGCATCACCATGCCTGGCTAATTTTTTAAATATATTTTAAGTTGTCCAGATAATTTCTTTCTATTTTTTTTTTTTAGTAGAGATGGGGTCTGGCTCTTGCTGAGGCTGGTCTTGAACTCCTGAGCTCAAACTATCTGCCTGCCTCGGCCTCCCAGAGGACTATGAAGTTCTCTATTTCTACTTTTAGAGTTTTTATCATGAATGAGTATTGGATTTTGTCTAATGCTTTTATTGGTATGATCATATGTTTTTTCTTCTTTAGCTGTGGATGTGCTAGAGTATATTAATTGATTTTTGAATGTTCCTCTGTGGTTATCTAGTCAGGACCCTCTACTTTCTTGTGCCTTTCCAGTGGTTTCATCTGCAAACAAAAGTCTTGGATTACTCTAAGTATATGTCTATTTTGCTCCAATATCTGGGCTACCAATTGTAATCCCTTCTTTCAGCTTTCTCAAAATAGGGCACTTCAAAATAGGGTACTTTACTGATTTTTATCCAACAATTTTGATGTGTTTTGATACAGTACCACTAAAAATAAACTTTGTGAAGGTATAATTTTACATATAAGAGAATAAACCTATTTTGAGTGTATAGTCCATTGAGTTTTGAAAAATGTATGTATCTGTATAGCTACCATCATAATTATGATATAAAACATTTTCATCACCCCTAAAAACTTCTTTCTTGTCCTTTTATAGTTTATCCTTTCTCCTCACTTGTGGTCCCTGGCAAGCACTGATCTCTTTCCTGTCATCATAGTTTGCCTTTTCTAAACTTTCATATAAATGGAGTAATTTAGTACATAGTTGTTTGTATCTGGCTTCTTCACGTAGCATAATGCTTTTGAGATTTATCTACATCGTTTCAGTAGTTGGTTCCTTTTTGTGCCGAGTAGTAATCTCTTGTATAGATATGTTGGAATTTGTTTGATCACCAGTTAATGGACCTTTGGGTTGTTTGTAGCCATTGGCTATTATGAATAATGCTGCCATATGTATTTGGTTACATTCTTTGACAAATATATGCTTTCATTTAACTTTAGGAGTGGACTGGCTGGGTCTTATGGTAAGTATATGTTTAACTTTATATGAAACCACCAAGCTACTTTTGAAAGTAGCTATACTGTTTTACCTCCCTGTTAGCAACATATTTGTAAGTTGCTCTATACTCTTATCAACATTTGGCATTGCCAGTTTTGAAAATTTTAGTTATTCTAGTGGATGTGTTATGGCATATTGTGGTATTAGTTTGCATTTCCCTAATGACTAATGTTATGCATCTTTTTATGTGTTTTTGTTCCATTTGTATATCTTATTGGTCAAGTATCCAGTCAAATATGCTGGTCATTTTTAAACTAGATTATTTGTCTGACTGATTTATAAGAGTTTTAAAAATGTATTATGGATAAAAGTCCATTATCAGATGTATCTTGAAAATATTTCTTATATTCTTTGGTTTGCATTTTCATTTTCTGAACGATGTCTTTTGAAGAGGAAAAGTTTAATCTTTATGAAGTCCAATTTGTCAATTTTTTTTCCTGTATGATTTGTACTTTTTGTGTTTGTCTAATCTTTGCCTAACTCAATTTCACAAACATTTTCCCCCTTTTTCTTCTACAAGTTTTATAGTAAGGTCTTACATTTGTATTTATAATATGTTTAAGTTTTTATATATAATTGCAGGTAGAATTTCTGGGTTTTTTTGACTAAACAACAAAAAACATTTATTTTCTCTTATTTTTTGGGGGTCCAGAATTAAGGAGTGACTTGCCTAGGAAATTCTGGCTAAGAATTTCTCATGAAGGATCAAAGATTGTCTGGGCAGGTAGTCATCTGAAAACTTGACTGGGCAGGACTTAAAGTTTTAAGAAGCTCAAAGGACTTGCTCATACAGCTACTAAAATAATGTTGGTTTTTTGACAAGAAACATTAGTTTCTGTCCACATAGTTTCACCATAGGTGTTGCTTGAGTGTCCCTAGCTGTTTCCAGAGAGAGCAGTCTAAGAGACCAAGGTGGAAGCTGCAGTGCCTTACATTTCCTAGCCTTGGGATCAACCATACATCATCACTTCCACAGTATTCTGTTGATCACAGAGTTCACTCTTATTTCCATTGTATGATTCCACTATATTCTATACAAGACTTCCAAGAACATTGTTGAAAGTCACCTCTATCCCAGATGACATGAATGGGAAAAGAGCAGAGACCTCATGCAAGAGATTTTTGGGCCGGAGCTAGAAGTTGTGCACATTCTTTCATGTTAAACAAGAACTGCAGTGGCTATTGGGGAATGTAATTGAGCCCTGTGCTCAGAAAGAAGAAATAGGTGTAACAAGCATCTACTAGAAAGTTATTTGAGCTTAAGATTTTAGGTAATGTCATAAAAAATGCCATTCTCTTTAAAAATAAAAAATACATGGAATTGGAATTGAGGGAGAACAAAATTAATAGAATAGCAGGTGCTATTCAATAATAACACATTATGCAATTTAGTATCACATAATTCTGCCCTTTGCTTTAATTTATTTATTTTTATTTTTTATTTTTTTTGGTGTGAATTTTTTTTTCCAGCAAATTATGGGGGTACAAATTTTAAGGTTTCAAATAATGCTCTTGCTCCCCCTCCCCCCACCCTTTGCTCTAATTTAGTAAAAAACATTCCTCACTTCTATTCTACTAACTCTCAAGAAAGATACCTAACATGTATTAAGTATTAGTTTTCTAGCATATAATACAGGATATTTAATATACCTAGTTTCATATTTTATTCATATTAACCCTGAGAAATAACTATTATCATCCTTATATTGCATATGAAGAAAAAGACTAAAAAAACTTCAATAAATTATTCAAGGTCATAGGGCTAATAAATATAATATACAACATTCAAATCTATGTCATTCTCACCCTAAAGCCCATGATTTTTCTTGATACACAAAATGAAGATAGATACTCTCCTTTAAACCTCTGGATTGATATAACTTTTAATTGCTTAAAAGGTAATATTTTCAATATTCCCTTACAGATAAGATATTCTAGATCTTATATATTCTAGATAATGTTCATATTCTAGATATCCTGAATCTGTGTAAAATTGAGTATCCCAAGAATGGAAAAATAAGCACCACATGTACTCACCAGCAAATTGG
>VBSM01000662.1:10461365-10473095 GCA_008086735.1 Cheirogaleus medius
GCCTCCCAGAGTGCTAGGATTACAGGCGTGAGCCACCGCGCCCGGCCCCAAACGGCATTTTTAAAGGGATCTTTCATCACATTTGGAAGCATTTTTAGAGAGTGATTTCAAGCATGTAGATAAACTAGTGCATTGTCCAGGAACTTTAGGTATAGAATATTTAAATTATATCAGACAGAAGGCAAACATACTTCTATAAAGGAACAGTTATAGAAAAATCTACTGGAAATCAAAATATTCTCTTCTAAAGATTGTCTATTAGACAACAAGCATATCTTTAGTTAATTTCCCATGCATTTTGAATAATAAATTACTCAATGTCATTCAAGGCTTGGAAAGGTATTTTATGGTCCCGTGATGATTATATTAGGTGTGATGAGATTTGAAAGTTGTGCAGATATACTCTTTAATGGAAGAACCATTTACTTAGGAAAAGCAACAATACTAGAAAGCTGATAAAAAATGGCAAGCCAAATGACCCCACAGTTTTGGTTTATATTAACCTGGAAAATATATGTCCAGATATGTCAACTGCCAGAATTTTAAAATCATATAGATAAATCAGGGAAAAGTCATCATTTCTTTGGTCTTAGAAGAGAGCTAAATTGGGCTTAAGGTTCATTTTTGACATAGTCATTTTGACCAGAGTTATCTTCTTACAGTTGTACTGAAGTGGCTACCTTGAGATGTAAGAAATGAGGGGCAAGAGAGATAGATTTGAAATATTCTGAAGATAAAATCAGTAAGGCGGCTGGGTGTGATGGCTAATGCCTGTAATCCTAGCTCTCTGGGAGGCATAGGCAGGAGGATTGCTTGAGCTGAGGAGTTCGAGATTAGCCTGAGCAAGAGTGAGACCCCCCATCTATACCAAAAAGAAAAGAAAAAAAAAACCCAGCTGGGCATTGTGGCGCATGCCTGTAGTCCCAGCTACCTAGGAGGCTGAGGCAGAAGGATCGCTTGAGCCCAGGAGTTGGGGGTTGCAGTGAGTTACAATGACACCACTGCACTCTACCCAGGGTGGCAGAGTGAGACTCTGTCTCAACAAAAACAAACAAAGCAACTGAGAAAAAAAAATCAGTATGGCTTATAAATGATTTGGATGACAATGGGTGGCAGAAGAGAAGGGTGGAGTAATAATCAAAGGTTATATCGTAGTTTCTAGTTTAGGTGATTGGATGATCTTGGTGCCAACAAATGAGATAGGGAATACAGGAGGAGGAAGATTGGGTTTTCAAGTGGGAGTAGTATTCATTCAATGTTAAACATTGATGAGTTTGAGTTTACTGTGGAACATTAAAGTGGAACTATTTTTCAGTTATTAGAAATAATCTTAAACTGTGAGAAAAGTTTTATAGCTAGAGATAAAAGCTTGAGAGTCATCAGTACAAAGCAATGAGAATGGCTGAAATTACCTTAGGGGAAAATGTGTGAGAGGTGGGTTAAAAATAGATGTTAGGAGAACTCTAACTTTTAAGGGGTAGGTCCAGGAAGAGAAAACCTCAGCTAAAGGATCTGCAGAAAAGTGATGACAATGTAAGAAAAGCCAAGACAGTATAGTGATAGTATAAAGAGTGGAGATTCTCAAGGAGGGAGTGATCTGCAGTGTTGTCAAATGAAACAGGGAGGTTCAATTAGATAAGGACCAAAACTTGTTCATTGGATTTGGTTAGTTTGGCGAATCACTGAACAGCTAGAAGGGTATTTTAATAAAGCTGGGAAAGAACTCTCATCATGCGGATTGAGGATGGGCTAGAGGTGAGGAAGGAGAGACTAGTATTTAAATTATTCCTTCAAGAAACTTGATAAGAAGAGGAAAAATTTAGACCCAAAATACTAATTATTTCTGGCCAAGAGAGGGCAATTTTAGTGTGTAAGAGATGTGAACTTCTTTGGAAAGCAAGAGCTAAAAATAGAGAGAAGTTCACCCACCCAACACTTAACCATACAGTTTCCTGACATACTTCTGTGTCTCCGCAAATGATATTTATTAGACTTAGAAGGTTTTTTTCCCCACTTAAGTCCACCTGAGTAAGCTTTTCAACAAAGACATGTTAATAGTCAAAAGAAAACAATAGTAATTTTAGCATAGTAGCAGTTTCTATATGTAGAAATTTTTCCAAAATATTTTCTATGACATTTTGTAATAGGTTACTCAGACAAATTACATTTAAAGTGCATTTAAGGGATTGAGCAAGATGGTAGAGTAGATCTCTCCAATGATAGTACCCCTGTAAAAATATCAATTTGAGCAAGTGTCCACACATGATATTACCTTCACAAGAGGTAAGGGAACCTGAACATATCAGTGAGGCTGTGAAGACCCTTTGGACTGCAAACATGAGTAAAACTTCAGTTGGATGGTAAGGGGATTGGTTCTTTGTGACTGTGATGCCTGTCCCTCTAAGCCATTACGGTACCACATGTGAAAAGTCCCCCTGGAATCATGTTTTCTACAGTGGAAAAAGTGAGCTAGAGGTATACAGAATAGCTTCCCCATTATTTTGGGTCACTTTGTGAGAGACTCACTCCTTCACTGGACCATGGGGAGTACCGTGAGTACCGATGGGGCTGGACCATCTGAGGGCAGCTAGGGACAAAAAGAAGAAGGGGTGGGCTAGTAGCAGCCAGTGTGTTGAACTTGGTAGGGGCTCTTGATTCCTGCCAGAGGAGAGGCTGTTTATGGGCACTACACTGCAAGAAGCACATTCCACATATCCTCCCTACTTGAGGGCCTGACTGGCTCCCTATACTCCCCTCGGGCCCTCCATTGATCTCCCACAGGTCGTCCCTCCTGTTTGGACATTACTTCAGCTGCCAAAGCATTGTGAGACTCACATCTAACCTGGGCTAAGGGCACCCTCTAGTGCTGAAATGGAATACAACAGTCAGCTCAAAATTTCTAAACAGGCCCATTGAAATAGATCACAAGCAAATGTAGACTGTGAAAACTGGAATAAAGACCTAATTTGTCAGTGCGTAGACAGAGATGCATATCTGCAAAAAGTAAGAATAATCTAGGCAAGGTAGCCTTGCCAAATAGACAAAAACAAGGTGTTAGCAACTGATCCTAAAAACATGTAGATGAATGATTTGGCAGATAAAGAATTTAAAATAGGTTTATTAAGAAAACTCATTGAACTTCATTAAAACTCAGAAACAATTCAGAAATTGATCAGAGAAATCCAGTAGATAAATTGAAATAATAAAGGAAAACCAAACAGAAATCCTGGAGCTGAAAAGTACAATAAACAAAATGAAAATTACTATAGAGGGCATCACCAGCAGAATTGATCAAGCAGAAGAAAGAATCAGTGAGCTCAAAGACAGGTTATTTCAAAATACACAGTCAGAGGAGAAAAATGAGAGAAAAAAAAGAATGAGAAGCAATGAGGAACACTTACGGGATCTATGGGATAACATCAAAAGAGCAATCTATGCATCATTGGTGTTCAAGAGGGACTAGAGCATTTAAATGGGGTAGAAATCTTATTTAAGGAACAGAAGACTTAATAACAGAAGACTTTCCAAACCTGGAAAAAGATACATATATCCATCTATAGAAAGGTAAAAGTTGATTATCAGCTTCAACCTAAATAAGCCCAAAACATATTATAATCAAACTCTTAAAGGTCAAAGACAAAGAGAAGATCCTGAAAGCATCAAGAGAAAATAAGCAAACAATACATAAGGGAATTTCAATATGCCTGGCAGCAGACTTCTTAGCAGAAACCTTACAGGCCAAGAGAGAGTGGTTTGATACATTTAAAGTACTGATGGGGGTAGGGGAACCCTGCCAACCAAGAATACTATACCCAGGAAAGATATCCTTCAGAATTGAAAGAGTTGAAGACATTCTTAGACAAACAAAAGTTGAGGGAATTCACTGCAATCAGGTGTGCCCTACAAAAAATAGTTCTTTAAACTGAAAGAAAAGGATTCAAATGTATAATATGAAAACATCTGAATATATAAAACCCACAGAAAAAGGAAATATACAGATAAATTAAGAATACTTTAACATGATAATTGTGGGCCATAAACCGCTTATATCCTTACCAGGAAGGTTAACAGACAAAACAAAAATACTAACTATAATAATTTGTTAAGGGATAAGCAATATAAAAAGATATAAATAGGCCTGGTGTGGTGGCTCATGCCTATAATCGCAGCGCTTTGGGAGGCCAAGGTGGGAGAATCACTTGAGGCCAGGAGTTCAAGACCAGCCTGGGCAACATAGCAAGACACTGTCTCTACAAAATTTCAAAAATAAAAATACATAAATTATGGCATCAAAATGACAAAATGTAGGAGGGTAATAGAGTTAAATAGTAGTGCTGTTTCCCCTTTTTTTGTGATGAAACTTAAGTTATCAGTTTAAAATGAACTGTTAAAACTATAAGATATTCTTTGCAAGCTTCATGATAACTACAAAGCTAAACCTTTAATAGAAACACTAAACATAGAAAGCAAGAAATCAAAACATAGTGATAGAGAAAATCTCTTAATCACAAAGGAAAACATTAAGAGAAGAAGAAAGGAACAATAGTTCTACAAAACAAGTAGAAAACAAATAACAATATGGCAGCACCAAGTCCTTAGGTAATAATATTTGCTTTGAGTGTAAATGGATTAAATTCTCCAGTTAAAAGACATGTAATGTCTGAATGGATTAAAACAAAACCCACAAGATCAAACTCTGTTGCCTACAAGAGACTCACTTCACCCATAAGGGCACACAGACTAAAAGTGACAGATGGAAAACGATATTCCATGCAAATGGAAACCAAAAGAAAGCAGGAGGAGCTATATTTATATCAGATAAATAGACTTCAAGTAAAAAAACTATAAAAAGAGACAAAGCCTTTTTATAATGATAAAAGGGTCAATCCAAAAGAGGATATAACAATTGTAAATATACATGCACCTAAAATCAGAGCACCTAATTATATAAAGCAAACTTTGCTAGATCTAGAGGGAAAGACAGACAGCAATACAATAATAGTAGGGACTTTAACACCCCACTTTCCACAAAGGACAGATCATCCAGACAAAATCAACAAAGAAACATTGGATTTAAAATGCACTCTAGACCAAATAGACCTAACAGACATTTGCAGAACATTCTATTTGACAGCTACAGAATTCTCAACTGCAACATGGAACATTGTCCCGGATAGATCATATGTTAGGCCACAAAACAAGTCTAACAAATTCAAAAAAATTGAAAATGGGATCAAGTATCTTTTATGACTATAATGGAATAAAACTAGAAATCAGTGGGAGGAACTTTGAAAACTGTAGAAATACATGTAAATCGAACATCATGCACCTGAACAACCAGTGGGTCAATGAAAAGATTAAAAGCGAAATTTGAAAATTTCTTGAGACAAATGAAAATGGAAATACAACAAACCAAAACTAATGGAATACAGTAAAAGCAGTCCTTGGAGGGAAGTTTCCAGAAATAAATACCTACATCAAAAAAGAAGAAAGCTCTCAAATAAACAACCCAAATAAACATCTCAAGGAACTAGAAACACAAGAACAAAGTAAACCCAAATTGGGAGAAGTAAAGAAATAGTAAAAATTAGAGCACAAATATAATTGATATTAAAAAACAAATAAAAAATCAATTGGACAAGAATTGGTTTTTTGAAAAGAGAAAATCAACAAACCTTTAGCCAGACTAAGAAAAAACAAAGATAACTCAAGTAAGATCAGAGATGAGAAAGGAGATATTACAACTGATACCACAGAAATACAATGGCTCATAAGAAACTACTATGTATCATTATATGCCAACAAATTGGGAAACCTAGAAGAAACGGATAAATTCTTAGACAAAATCTACCAAGAAAGAATCAAGAAGAAATAGAAAATCTGAACAGAGTGCTAATGAGTGATGAGATTGAAACAGTAACAAAAATTCTCCCATCAAAAAAAAGTCCAGGACCTGAAGCCTTCACTGCTGAATTCTATAAAACATTAAAAGAAGAATTAATGCCAATTCTTTACAACTATTGCAGTAAATTGAAAAGGAGGGAAATCTTTCAAACTCATTCTACAAAGCCAGTGTTACCCTGATACTAAATGCTAGACACAACAAAAAGAGAAAACAAGGACACAACAAAAAGGGAAAACTATAGCCAATATCCCTGACAAATATAGATACAAAACAAAATACTATTAATAGGAATCAGAATTCCAAAGCGCATTAAAAAGACCATTCACTATGACCAAGTGGAATTTGAGGATGGTTTAACATAGGCAAATGAATAAATGTTATACATCACATTAACAGAATGATGGATAAAACCATGTGATAATTTCAATAGATGCAGAGTAAGCATTTGATAAAATTCAAGTTTCCTTCATGATAAAACTCTCAACAAATGAGGTTTAGAAGGAACATACTTCAACATAAATAAAAGCCATATATGATAAACCAACAGCTAACATCATACTGAATGGGGGAAAGTTGGAAGCTTTTCTTCCAATTTCTGAAACAAAATAAGGATGTCCAATTTCACCAATGCTATTCAACACAGTACTGGAAATTCTAGCCAGAGCAGTTCAGAAAGAGAAAGAGAATAATCCCAGATTGAAAGGAAGAAGTCAAAGTGTCCCTGTTTGCAGATGTCATGATAATATACATAGAAAACCCTAAAGATTCCACCAAAAACTGTTAGACTAATAAGCAAATTCAGTAAAGTTGCAGAATCCAAAATCAACGTGCAAAAAAACCAAAGTGGCATGTCCATAATGCCAATAGTGAACTATCTGAAAAACAATCAAAAAAGCAATCCCATTACCAATAATTAAAAAAGGAAGGAAGGGAGGGAGGGGAAAGAGAGAGAGAGAAAGAAAAGAGAGAGAAGAAAAGAGAAGCGAAGCGAGGCTGCCTAGGAATATATTTAACCAAGGAAGTGAAAGAGCTGATTAGAGGACATTATGTTAAATGAAACAAGCCAGGCAGAGACAAATACTGCACGATCTTGCTCATATGTGGAAACTATGAAATGTCGATCTCATAGAAGTTGAGAATAAACAGTGGTTAGCATAGATTGGGGAGACTAAGGGGAAAGGGTGATGGGGAGAGATTGGTCAACGTATACAATGTTATAATTAAGATAGGAGGAATAAGTTATGCTAGTCTATTATTGCACAGTAGGATGACCATAGCTAACAATAAAGCATTGTATATTTCAAATAGAAGAAAGGATTTTGAATGATCTCACAACAAAGAAATGATAAATATTTAAGGTGATGGATATGACAATTACTGTGATTTGATCATTACACAGTATACACATATATTGAAACATCACACTGTACTCCATAAAAATGTACAATTTTTATGTGTCAATAAAAATATATAAGTAAAGTGATGTGAATTTAATGCAGACTGGCTGAATGGGGAGCTCAGTAAGTCCACTTATTACAAAATAATGATATTAACAGAAGTAGATATACTTGTCAAAAATAGCCATTTCAGGACTTTAAAATTGACCAAAAGTATACAACAGATTGAGATTTATTCAAGAGAAACTACTGAACCATGTGTAAGAGCAGTGTAGTTGGTGGTGTTTCAGCCCCTAAGCCTGCTACCATTTTGCTCATTCTTACCACTGACTTATTGTCATGTAGTTTTATTAGGGTGGGGCAAGCTGTAAAAACTAGCAGCTTTGCTTTCACTGTTGGAGGTGGCTCACTTGATTTGGAGCAGAACATGCATAGAAAAACCTTACATTTCCACAACATTGTTAGAAACAGTAGTGATTTTTGTATCAAAAGAATAGGCAGCTCAGTGGTGTGGGTAGCCTGAGGTTATAATATCTGGTTTGGTAAAGACACATATGGGCCAGGATCTGAGGAATTAATGGGCCTTTATAAGATCCTACATATCGCTGGTGGCCTGGAAGGCTGTCTGTATGGGCAAGTCTTTGCACATACTCAGGAGAAACCAGGGAGGGCCTTAGCTAGTCTTACATCCATGTTGGGCATGAGGGTTTGCACATGTATGATGGAGACAGGTTTCCAGAATTCTGTCTCCTAAATGGTTTTGCTTCTTTCTTTTCTGTTGTATGAAGAGAATATGTGTTCTAGGTGGAGTAATGACTAAGCCTGACTCGCCCACAACCAAGTCACTTGTCAGCAAGTAGAAGCTCCTAGGCTCCAAATCTAATAATCCATAAGCCAACCTCTATCTGGCCCTATCATTTTTGTCCGGGATTATTGTATTACTTCCAAATTGGTCTCCTGCCGTCTACCCTTGTCCCCTCCCCTGTAGTTTGTGTTTCATATACCAACCATAGTCATCCTTTTGAAATTTGTCAGATCACATTTCTCCTCTTCTTAAAATCCTTTGGTAGCTTCTCATTTCACTTAGCCAAAGTTCCTTACCATGGTTCATGAGGCCATATATAATTTTGCTATCTGAGTTTTACCTTTCTGACCTCGTTTCCTGTCACTCTCAGCCTCATAAATTATACACTTGTCCTTTTGGTATTCTTCATACATACCAGATGCACTCCTGCTTCTGGGCTATTGCACTTGATCTTCCCTCTGCCTGGACTCTTTTTTTCCCCTTGATAGCCACATTGTTCTTTCCTTTCCCTCTTTCCAGTCTTTCCTTTCCATGAGATATTACTTCCTCAGTAAATAGTATGAATAATAATAAATGAGGAACTGAATAATAATAAATGAATATATTTCTTTAATAATATCTTAAAATTTTTCAATACCGAGAAAGACTAGAAAAGCATAACTTTTCTGGAATTGCATTTGAAATGTGAAAAACATAAAATTTGCCATTTCTCACTCTTATATATGGTCTGAATTGGAGCAAGGCATCAAATTATCAAATTTCTGTTTTTCTCAAAATTTTTTTCACTTCTGTTCTTAAAATGTTTTCACTATTTGAGATGTCACCTTGTCTTTTGAAAATCTATTAGCCATCACCTACTTTAAAAAAGCTACAAAAATCACAGAGTAGGAAGTAATAGTTTCTTTTCTTTTATAGATCAGGCATTTCATACATTTTCAATACACTTTATTATTAGTTCTGTAATTGACATTTCTGTCAACGCAAACATCAAAAGTTAGAACTGGAGGTGGCATAGAAATGTTTTCCTGCTAGGGGGAATTGGAGTATTCTTTTATTTAATTATTTTCAACAATTTGCCTGTCAAAGCAAAAGTGGAAGTTCAAGTCATTTTAAATTGTCTTGCCTTAGCCTGTAATTTAACTAAAAAGGGATACAGAGTTAAAATGACTAAAATTGCTCTTAATTTTCTGGGAAAGATATAAAGTAAAATGAATTAGGGTGTCTTTGCATATTTTTCAAATGCTGTTCAAAAAAGAAGTGTGTTAAAAGGTATTGCTTGAATGCAAGGAATCTTAGTAGAAAGTTAAGTCCATCAGTGCAGCTTTCTAATTCTTATTTTTTATTTATTTTTAATTTTTTAAAATTATTTTTTTATTTTAGAATGTTACGGGGGTATAAACGTTTTGATTACATGTTTTGCAGTTTGAGTCAAAGTTATAAGTGTGCCCATCACCAAGGTAGCATGCATTGTACCTGTTAGGTATAAATTTACCTGTCTCCTCCTCCCCCCTGCCCACCTATTTGGTTTCCGTTGAGTTTTACTACCATATATGCACATGGGTGTTGATTGATTAGTTCAAATTTAATGGCGAGTACATGTGTTTGCTTTTCCATTCTTGCAATACTTTGCTTGGAAGAACAGTCTCTAGTTCTGGCCAGGTTGCTACAAAAGTTATTAGTTGACCTTTTTTTTTATAGTTGGGTAGTACTACATAGTATACGTATACCACATTTTATTAATCCACTCATATAATGATGGGCACCAGGGTTGAGTCCACATTTTTGTGATTGTGAATTGTACTGCAGTAAACATTTGAGTGCTTGTGTCTTTTTGATAAAATGACCTTTTATCCTTTGGTTAATACCCAGTAGTGGGATTGCTGGATCAAATGGTAGGTCTACTTTTACTTCTTGAGGTAGCTCTATACTATTTTCCATAGAGGTGTTATACTAGTTTGCAGTCCCACCAACAGTATAAGTGTTCCCTTCTCTCCACATACATACCAGCATCTGTTGTTTTGGGACTTTTTGATAAAAGCCATTCTCATTGGGGTTATGTGATATATCATTGTGGTTTTGATTTGCACTTCTTTGGTAGTTAATAATCTTGAGCATTTTTTCATATGTTTATTGGACTTTATCTTCTTTTGAAAAGCTTCTGTTCATGTCTTTTGCCCACTTTTTAATGGGATTGTTTGATATTTTCTTGCTGATTTTCTTGAGTTCTTTGTAGATTCTAGTTATTAGCCCTATATTGAATATATAGCATGTGAATATTTTCTTCCATTCTGTAGGTTGTCTGTTTGCTCTTTTCATTGTTTCCTTGGCTGTGCAGAAGCTTTTTAATTTAATCAAATCCCACTTATTTATTTCTGTTGTTGCTGTGATTGCCCTTGGGGTCTTCTTCATAAATTCTTTGCCTAAGCTGGTATCTAGAAGAGTTTTCCAACATTTTCTTCTAGAATTCTTATGGTTTCTTATCTTAGATTTAAGTCTGTTATCCATCTAGGATTAATTTTTGTGAGTGGTGAGAGATATGGATCCTGTTTAAATCTTCTACATGTGACTATCCAAATTTCCCAGTACCATTTATTAAATAGGCATTCCTTCCCCCAGTGTATATTGCTGTCTACTTTGTCAAAGATGAGATGGCTATACATGGATGGTTTTATATCTGCGTTCTCTGTTCTGATTCATAGGTCTGTGTCTCTGTTTTTGTGCCAGTACTATGCTGTAGTATAGCCTTGTTGTATAGTTTAACCTCTGGTAAAGTGATGCCCCTTGATTTGTTCTTACTGTTTAAGGTTACTTTGGCTATTAAGGGTCTTTTCTGGTTCCAAATGAAACATAGAATAATTTTTTTTAGATCTGCAAAACAAAAAAAAATGACAATGGTATTTTGATGGGCTTTGCTTTATATCTTTAAATCAATTTGGGTAGTATGGACATTTTAATAGTGTTTATTCTGCCGATCCATGAGCATAATATATTTTTGCATTTGTTTACATCATCTGCAGTTTCCTTCTCAGTAATTCATAGTTCTTTTTGTAGAGATCTTTCACCTCCTTGATTAAATAAATTCCTAGATATTTTATTTTCTTTGTAGCTATTATGAAAAGTATTGAGTCTTTGATTTGATTCTCAGCTTGCCTGTTTTTGGTGTATAGAAATGCTACTGATTTGTGTACATTGATTTTGTAACCTGAAACTTTGCTGAATTTATTTATCAATTCCAGGAGTCTCTTTGCAGAATCTTTGGGATTTACTAGATATTAGATCTTATCGTTAGTCCAGAGCAATAGTTTGACCTCCTAATTCCCCATTTGGAATCCCTTAATTTCCTTCTCTTGCCTGATTGCTCTGACTAGAACTTCCAGCAATATGTTGAATAGAAGTGGTGACAGTGGGCATCCTTGTTTTGTTCCAGTTCTGAGTGAGAGTGCTTTCAACTTTTCCCCACTGAGTATGATGTTGGCTGTGGGTTTGTTGTATATAGCTTTTATAAGTTTGAGGTATGTTCTATCTATGCCTATTTTGTTAAGAGTTTTTATTATAAAAGAGTGCTTAAATTTTTTTCCTTTTATTTCCTCATATAATGGGGGTGCAAATATTGTTAGGGTTAC